>JAUZNJ010029056.1:0-11875 GCA_034780135.1 Jordanella pulchra | reverse complement strand
GGGCCCCCCCCCCCCCCCCCCCCTCTAGCCTTTGGATTAGAACAGCACAAACTTAGTGTTATTGTAATATCAATGTATGTAACAACTTGGAATTCAACAAATATCAACGTATGTATTTAGGCCTTTATGCCTGCATTATATTGTGATAACATGTTTTGTCTAGAATAAAAATACTATAGTTAGTAAAATTAATAAAAAACAACAAATTATTTCAACTCTTTAACAGTAGATGCCATCAGAAGAACCTCTGTCAATGAAAATGTATTAATTTAAATCAAAATTACACATTTTATTTTCTCTAATAGCTGGATAGACTGTTTATGATTCAAGTTAAATGTTTCCAAGTTTCCCCAACACCCTGCAGCTCCGTTCCACATGCTTCCACTTCCACTTACCTTCAGCAGCATGTGTTTCTCACTGGGGGTGAGATACAGCTTGTCTTCATAGTAATCCACACACAGGTTGACGATGTCTGCAAGCAGCTCTTCGTAGCCGTTGATCACTTCCAGCTGCTGCTGCAGCGACTGATGGACAGACCACACAGGAGGACATTCATGATAAATTAACCTAATTTAGATCCCAAGGTCATTTTATTTAGGTATTTTGGGTCATTCCATGTGGTATTTTAAATAGTTGAAGTAAAATAATTGCAGTAAATCTCACTATAAATAACTTCCTGTCATAAAAATGGGATGTAAAATATTTTTCATATAAATCTCACTGAATAACCGCTGGCCTTTTTCCTCTTTCTTTTTTAGTTTTAAAAACTGCGAGAAAAAAAAAATATTAATCCGTGTCTGAAATGACCTCATTGCAAAGCAGCTATGGACAAAACGGAGTCAAACCTGAGTGATTTTGTTGTGGTTTGCGAGGAACATGGAGAGGTTCTGAGACTCCTGAATGGAGGAAGGTTCAGACATCTTCCTGAGAAACTGGGCCGCACTGAACAGAGAAAAAAACAAAAAAAAAACAGTATTAATACAGTATTTGTTCCAAGCTATATCTAAAATAAAAAACCAAGGTGAAAACATGCCGTTTAATCAATGAACATAGACACTTGGGTAGCAATCAGGCTCCTTCCTACTGTTGTCAAAGTAAAATAATGGTGTGATTTTATAAAGAAAAAAGGGGCTTTGAATAGTTTCTTCACTTCCTATATTGTTTAGGCGCCGATGTACGTGCAAAAAAAAAAACTATAAATGGCTTCTATATAATTCAGCATCTTTAAAAAAGGTGTCAGGGCAGCAAAATGTAAAGACAGAAAAGCTAAAAACTGTTCTTCTATGTCAGTATGGGATAAAATTTGATTAAAAATAAATAAATAATTCAGAGAATATCAACTAAATGTTATTTTAAGATATATTAACTTTAATAAATAGAAATAAATATTTTAGATGTAGATATCCTATTTTTGCCAAGGAGATTTGTGCACATTTTTAAAAAGAAATATATAATTATACATAACATTCATTGAATAATTCATTTATCCTTTAGAACAGGAAATTCGCCCTTTATGTTCTTCCACTCACGGACACGTTTTCTAGATATCCAACCATCTAGCGGCCTCTGATTACCGTTTGTATGCAGAGTGGTCATTCTTGACGCTGCACTTCATGTTCTTCAGCTCGTCCAAAACCGCAAACATGTTGATGAACTTCCCGAGGGTCAGCAGGTACGCCTCTGAGACGAAGTCTTTCCTGCGCTCCGTGTGACACAGGCGCCGCACTTCCCCACAGAAGCGATCAATAGCAGATCGCTGGATAAAGAAAGAGTTAGTCTGATTTACAGAGAAGCAATCCATTAAAAGTCTCTGCTGTGTTAGAAAGTACCTGGAAGTACATGAAATTCATCAGCTTGGTGACTTCTGGCTCCAGGACTTCCACAGTCTTCTCATAGATCTCCACTCTGTTGGGTTGCTCGTTGCATTTTACCTGAGAAAAGACGAGTGAAGATGGAAAGATCTTTACGCTATAAAATTCATCTAAACTAAAAACAATAAAAGATAAAAAGTTTGAAAAGTTTTTTTTTAATAACAGTTGAAGCTTATTCACCTGCGGTATCGCTCTGGAGCAGCTTCTCCAGGTGTACAGCATGACAGCGTACTCCTGTCCCTCTTCCAGCATGCCGTTCTAACAAACAACAAATATTCAGTTACATCAAGCTGAACAAAAAAAAAAAAAACAAAACATAAAGACTCAAACATGCATGCATGACTGCATCAGTTGCAAGTTTATTCCCAGAGGCCTGGAGGGGAAACCCACCCTTCCTCTAAACAAAGAGCAGTTTGATCACCACCCCAAGCAATTTTCTCTCTCTAATTAGAGACAAAGACCAGTTATTTCTGACAAGAGTGAGTTTAGAGCAAGTATCCAGTTGTCCCCAGGATTTGGTGTTCTTCATGCTCGGCAGCACCATATGTACTGTGGGGAACAGCCAAAGCCCAGATCCTGGTTTCTAAAGGCCTTTGATTCCGGTTCTGGTGAATGTGAGATTGGATATGTACCATGTTGGAGTGGACTGTGGCCTGCTCGATGTATCTGGCGATGCCGGTGACAAAAGCATTCCTGTCTTCAAAGTTGGTGTTGAAGTTGGGCTTTTGAATAAAACAACAGCGGAGAATTATATTTAAAAAAAAAAAAAAGATTCAGCTTAGATAGCATTCAGTTTGCCAGTGAAAATCCCACTGACCTGATACATGACGGAGGCAGGGAGGGGCTCGATGCATGGCTGCTGGTCCGGGAGCGGCAGCTCCTCCAGCAGGTCCACGTTGGACAGAGCATCCTCTAAGGTCACAGCAGACGTCATGTTGCTGTTGAGTGGAAAATGAAAAGATAAAGACTTGCATCATTCACAGTCTTTGTCTGAAACCAGGATTTTAGTCTTAATGCACAAATTCAGTTACTGAATCTAGTCTTGTTCATTTATCAGACGCTGAGCAGCTGCTAATCTGTTCATCACACCAGGATCTTCTTAAACCCAGATGGTGAATTTGACTATGAGTCAATCTTTGTTAAGAGAAACAAAAATTAACTTTGTTAAACCACCTTTCACTGAGATCAGTGCTGCAGGTCTTTCAGGTCTGTCTTTGCTATAAAAAAGTTCAAGTGTGATCAGATTGGATGGAGAGTATCTGAGCATCATACATGAACAACTGGAGATCAGGCCTTTGACTGATCTAAACTATCCAACTGTAGCTCAGGCTGGTCATCAGTCTTTGTCCTACTCAAAGTTAAACCTCTAATCTAGTTTTAGGTTCTTCTTAGCATCAAATAGCATTTTGGTTCTGACTTTATCCATCTCCCCGTTAACTCAGACTATTTTCCATGATGCTTCCACCACCATGCCTCATTGTGGGGGACGGTGTGTTCCTTTACTTCTATAGAGTAAAAAAACCACAGCACATGACTCAAAGAAACTGCATGACTTCATACAAGGATGAACGATATGGCCAAAAGTTATAACACGCTACATTTCGTAAATTTGGTTGATACGATATCATTTCGTTATCGATGTAGAAACAACATAAGCCTTCAAAAGACAGCCAAGAATGCCCTACAACAGATGTTAATACAAACTTGTGATAAATGTTTTGCGATGTTTATAAAACTTCTGCAACATAAAACGTAAGAAATATTGGCTTTGAAAACAAAAACACAAAACTAGATGAAAACCTGGAACATCAGTCAGTGACAAATACTGTATTTATAGACTGATGTATATTGAAATATCAGAAATGTGTGTAAAAGTCTTATCACCAATATTAAAGTAAACCATATTGCAATGCTCTAACTTCATATAACTTTTTCCTAAATATTATTATTCCTGCAACCATCTACCTTTTGATTTACAATCATTAACAAATGTTTACCGTTATCACATAAAGTCACAATGGATTCCGTTCAAGCGTGACGATGCAACATGACAAAAAAATTACCACGTCAATTTGCAAGACTGCTGTTGTAGAGCGTTGGATTACTGGGACGGCTGAAGGTTCCTGTCCACACAGCTTCAGAACCAGGGTTAAATCCTGACCTTTGGGCTACCAAAATTAAGACCTCACAAGTTTGGTATTTCCCCAGCATTCCTCCGTCACCTGGCCACAGTTTCATAACAACATACCAGAAAGGTTTGGGTTGTTTTTTTTTCTACCGAGTTCATGTGTAGGCATGTATGTAGATGTTTAGCAGGAAAAATGTAGAGAAGCTCCTTTTTATTACTCAATTGTTTTTTTAGTATCACATTATTCATGTGTAAAATAAACACACAAAAAAAAAAAAAAAAAAAAAAAAGAAATAGCAGTTCCACAAAACTGAGCAGCTACAGCAAAGACAACATTCCTCCGTGTCACAGCCACGTTCAGAGTAGATTAGTAGGCGTGATGTGCAACGCTTTGGTTTGCTTCCCCATAGTGCTAATGACAGACAGATGGGTCAAACCACAAACTATCAGACACCTGCAGCAATCAGAACTGGCAAAGTCCAACAGAGCAGCTGACGGAGACCTAGGGGGTCAGTGGAAGTGGGAGTAGGAGTGAGTGTCGGTGCAGGCCGCTGTCCTCCAGCTCTCCAAAGGGAAGGAGAGACAAGGAGACAACCGGAAGATTACAAGACAGCCGGAGGAGATTTTTGAACCATTTGGCAAACTCAGATGGAGGATCCCGTCTTACTGACTCGCTGCTGGCAAAGGAGATGTGTCGCTATTTTTAGCTAAAAGATTGTTTTCATTTATATGAGGTTTTTAAGTGAGTAAGAGAGAAAGCTGCAGGATGTCTGGCAATCTCTGGCATAAAACCCCTCTGTTCTCCCCTCATCTGTTGCTGTGCACTGCCAGTCAGCCAGCTGAAAAGTACCTCACTTGAATCTAGTTTAAAACAGCAAAGATAAATTCATCTGCTGGGAACAATGACAGAGAACCCCTGCATGCAGAGTTCACGTCTGTTTAGCATAAGCTTGTTAAGGACTTTTAGAACAAAGATTGCTGCATCGCATGTTTGACTGTTTTAATGCAAACCTAGCATGCATGCATCAACAAAAAGCACAGTCACAGCCAACCACAGAAGATTAAAAAAAAATAACTCATGCATTACTCAAGTTTTTAAATCTATTTTTAAATACTTCCTTATTCTGTTGAGACTCCTGTGGTGATAGCTTGATTCATGCATCTCTAATGTTCACAAACTGCATTTACAGCTGACAGTTTTAGCACTTTTATAGACTAAAAATCCCTTTCTTTTAAGTTTTTTAAATGTCTAAAAGACCCACGGTGAGTAAGATGTCCACTAAGAAACGTAGGGATGATTTTAGTGAGTTTCTACCTTCAGATCCTGACCCTGACAAAGTTAAACTGGGATCTGAAGGTGACCTGGACTGTGAGAATCTCAGGGTTCACCAGGTAGAACATCGGTTCTTGAGTATGAAAGAAAGGCAGTTCTCTAAACTTTTCTCAGCGTTTCTGCTTTGTTGATGAGCTCAACAGCATCGCTAACCGCAAGATAGTCACAGAAAATGGGAAGCATGAAGATACACATGATGCAGAGCTGACTTAAAGAAAATGAAACTTTTCTTAAACATCAAGTCAGTGAGATAAACTACAACCTCTTGCTGTTTAGACTTTGATTTTTTGGTAAATCATGAAGAGTGAAAACACTTTCTGAATGTCCGAGTGATCTCTAGCTAACAAAAGAAACAAAGCCTTTTTTTAATCTTGTTTTTTTTTTTTTTTAATCTAAAAGAAGGAACCTTGGTGGGTTTTGCTTTAACGCAGTTCCTGTTGCAGTCTGAAAAACAAACAAATACGGGAAGTCATTTCTCTTTAAGGGTTAATTCTGTCTGCTGAGGCAGCACCTCCTCCTAAATACACAGTAAGGAGCTTAAGAAGGGATAAAGAAGGCACCTATGTCTGTGGATAAACAAATAAAATGCAATCACAACCAATCGATCCGTCTGGTATTCGAATCAGGACAATTATTTGTTATTTGGAGCTTGGCAGCACACAAACTACAAGGAGCCAAGTCTGTAGGACTGAAAAAGATGCTAAACAGTTCAGCAAGCTGCCCTCTTTTTTTTTTTTTTTTTTTTTAAAGCACACAAAAAACTCACACAAACAGAAAGGCCACTTCTAAACAATCCTTCTTTTTAACTCTCACTAACCAGCTGGATATCGCCTTCAGGATGAAATCCAGGCTGGGCTGAAACCTTTCTTGTCTGATTAGCTGTTGATCTGTTTGTTGTCTTCTTTATCACTACTTATGGGTGCAAACCTGATGGTCGCTGTGCTAAAGATCCAACTAAACATCAAGTTCAGGAAGATCGACTGCTGATAGAGCTGGACAACAATTCAATATTAATAAATGTTGCAATATAACTTTACTCAGTACTGATATCATTACTTGATTACACATTTTTAATAAAATAGGGTACATTAAAAAGTCTATAATAACAGCATTCAAGACTGACTGATGGTCCAGGTTTTATGTAGGTGTTTGCGGGTTTTATAGATGTATATATTTTAAAATGTTATACAAGAAAAGTTTTATAAAACTTGGTAAAAGTTTGTACAATACTCCAGTAAAAACAGAACAAAATAGTATCCATCAATTTATTCAGAGTAGCAATAAAACATTTGATTGGATTGCTCCATTATTAAAGTGTTCATAAACTATTTTAGTAACTGAATAATCATTAGGTGGAGCATACAGACTCTTAACAAACTCGAAACATTACCCATCATCTTTTTTCTGGTTAATATAACGGGAATTAACTATGGTGCATTCACAGATCAGGAAATTTATTTATTTTTTTAAATATTTAACCTGCTAGATTTTTATTCTTTGCCATCTGATTGGTGCACCACAAACGCACATTTTCTAAAAGAAGAAACACTTTCATGTTTGACAGGATCCTGCGTAACTAAAGACAAGATGTCCGACACTTTTAACCCTTCAGTACAGACAGAAAAAAAAACAACCCATCCTCTGAAGGAGGATATGTAGGTGAGAAGCTGATTTAAAAGCAGCGATCTGTTAATGCCTTGCACAACAGTCATATTTCCTCAACACGCGTCGGAATAAGCGAAGTGTAGCAGGCTGGTGCATCAAAGTGTGCCAGGCTGAAGGAAGTCAAAGCTGTTAAGACAAAGGTGTAAAAACATCTCGCTCTGTAGTACAGGATGATAAGTTACCACATACTAGTGCAACCAAAAAAAAAAAAAACTAAACAAAAAAAAAAATACTCATAAATACACCTTAGAAATGTTTGAAGTTCCTACAGACAAACCCTGACTGGATGAAGTTGGTCTTTAGCATATTGATTTGTGTCTATTAAAAATTCAATTCAAAGCTGATTCAAGGAGGCTGACCTTCTTCTGATAACCTTGCTAACCTTGAGCAACAATGATAAATTAAAACCCAGTTAGTTTCAGTGGTTAAGTTGTGCTCTATTTGTTCTTATTTGGCTGTATGGCATCCTCAAACAGAAACAGAACCGCAGAGAAAAACATTTCTGCACCGCTTACCCCAAAAACACCAACAGATGTGGTTTCAGATACCACCTCTTGCCTCATCAATCTTCCACATCCCTCTCTTCCTTCCTTCCTTCTCAGGTCTTCAAAGCTGACTTTAAAAAACTCTTCAAACTCAACTAATAGGAGCAGCAATACCTAAAAAACCCCAAAACATTTTCCAAAGCAAATAAATTTCAACCCAGCAGATCCCATCGTGTAGATAAATTGTTTTTTTATTCTAGCAGAAAAACAAATCAGAGGTGCTCTGATGTTTGGAAGATCTTCAGTGGAATCTGTGATAATGACTTTCCTTTAATTTCAACCATGTTTGATCATGTGAATGTTGTTTAACAGTCAAATTAATCCATTCAACCATTTTTATTAAACCAGAGCTTGAAAAAAATGTAGGTACATGATAATCACTATAATCTTGTCTTCAGTTGCAAACCAGAAGATCAAAATAGTTTCAATCTACCAATGTGGATTGTTATTTTGAGAACTTCCATTGATATGGAAGACAACTGGCAATAAGTAAATATTCCTAGAGTATAATTCATTTAGAAATGTTGAGATTTTTTTTGTCTAAAAGATGAAAGAATCATTTAAATGCTACCAAAACAATCTGTAAGGTCATTTGTTAAGTTCGGGTACTAATGAGCTTAAGAACTATAGGAGCACTTGCTTAATTAATGTGTCTGAATTACATCAATTTAAAATGATATACTTTGTTAGGATTCAAAAAGAAATAAAAAAAAAAAAACATAAGCAGAATTTATTTTGTTTTTTTAGAGCAGTACTGTGTAACCTTTAGCCACTAGGGGGCATTAGACCTGCTATTTCCGGGTTTAACGCCCCCCGAAGGCCACAGGCAGTACTGCACTACACCAAAGTTCAAGGAGCAATAAGCAATACGTTTTACCACTTGGTGAGT
The DNA here is from genome assembly GCA_034780135.1 of Jordanella pulchra. Taxonomy (NCBI): domain Eukaryota; kingdom Metazoa; phylum Chordata; class Actinopteri; order Cyprinodontiformes; family Cyprinodontidae; genus Jordanella; species Jordanella pulchra. The sequence goes on along the minus strand of JAUZNJ010029056.1, from coordinate 3,444 downwards.
TTGTTGAGCATTGTCTGCAGATCAAAACAAGACCTGTGACAAGCCCCACCCCTCTCTACCTCCACTCCAACTGCAACACCAACCCCATCGGAGCAAAGAATAAACACATAGCTAAACAGCATCACCTTCAGAGGAACATGTGTAGTAAAGAAGTACGAAACTCACAAATTTAGAGAACTGTACTTTGGCAAACAAATTTTTCCAATCCTCTGGATGTACTCTCCGCCATTTTGCTCCTACCTCAGGCTGCTCACTCTGGGCAGAGAGGGGCTAAGCAGTGAACACCAACTATTGGATGTAATTTAAAAAAAAAAAAAAAAAAAAAGGGAAATATTTGATATTAAGCCAATACTTGGCTCAAAACTTACTCAGTGCTGTTTTAAAAAAGGGGTGATGTTTAACTGTTGCTGAATTTAAAGGTAGGGGAGACCAGGGACAATTGCAACATGTCAGTTTTCTCCAATCACAAAACAAGCTTAAAGTGCTGGCACTCATATTTCATACGTAGAATTAGATTTCTGTCCACTTCCAGACAAAAAGTGAGCAGATTCTAGAGCTGCTCCAAGATTTATTGGGAAAAAAAACAATCTTTTCATGGCGTCAAAAATAAATGGCGTCACTTCTTTGTGATTTGCATCAGTTATATGGTTTAAATGAATGAGAAGTTTACTTTTAATCAATATGGTTAGAATATATCAGGTTATATCATGGCTGACAGAGAGGGAAGCAGAGGCAGCAGCTTCGGAAATTGTCTTAATATAAAATTTACAACAAAACATTATCTTTAACATTTGCTCATTAGTTTGCCAAGAATATAAAACACCTGACTCTTTGCATTCAGGTGCAAATTGTAAAAGACGTTGTTTTCTTTAATCAGCTTTCAAGTACAATACACTTACAAAATATGGTTTGTTTAAACCAAACAATCTGAGTAACAAATGTAAAAAAGTGATCCAGCTGATTCCAATCCTCTGCGTCACATTTATAGCCAAGTAAAGAAGCTGCTACAGATCAATTTGCTAATATTTATTTTAACCAATTTAGGCAGATCAAAGAGGATCAATAGTTGAAAAAAAAGAAATGCAAACAAAAAAAAAAGATTTTTGGTTGCAACTTTTCAAAGCCGTCTATAAACAGCAATTTAATTCCTCCAACTATACACTTTGTTTCTAACTTAATGCTCTGAAGCCAAGTCTTTATTTTATACAACTCTTGCATGCAAATAATATGCTTACAAAAAACGAAAAATGACCTCAGAAAACTACTCGAGTTTCTTTGAAAAGCGTTATTTACAGTGGAAGAATGGGCAGTGAACGCATCATCAGATCCTAGTTCCTGAACGCAGTAATCAAACTTACTGAAGTTAAAAACCTTTTGTCGGGGAAATAGTTACCAAAAGAGGGAATGATTTGGAAAAGAGAAGAAATCCACTCAGAAATGTGTAGTGCTAACATTAGACATTCACAAACAGTTAATTAGGCAATTTTATTGTACGTTTTAAAGTAAGTTCTGCTCCTAGGAGTTAAATACAGATTAATATTCTCCAGATGGCAACAGGTGGCAAACAAACAACACATAAATCGATTGAAAGCTGAGTTAAAAGTGAACAAACTAATGTTTCTTATTAGTCCTTCCTCTAACATGTAATGGCTCTATCCCAGTTCCGTGGCTCGGCCTGAGATTAGACACAGCTCAGGCCTGTGAGCCAGGAAAATGGCTTTATGCGGCAACAAGCTGTTCGCCTCTACAAGCTAATTATCAGAAGTCTGTCTAAAACCAGCGGCTTTCCTCTCACACAGCGCTGTTTTGAAGAATATCGTCAAAGCCGTGCACTCATAACTTTTTTTTGACCTTCAGTTGTGGGCGAGGTATCTGGAAATTCACACACATCGAAACTAACTTCAATCATTTCCACTCACCGGGAGTTGTTGGAAAAGTTGTGCGTGTTAACGCCCCACTACAGCGCCATGTAGCCGGTGGTTTAATCCCTTTGACGGCCTCCGGACGTCCCGGGTTTGAACGCTACGGTCCGAAAAAAGTGCTTTCTATCGTCGGCCGGTGGACTCTTTCCTAGCTCGGTATTTTTTTTTTAATCATGGGCGGGGGAGAGAGAAGTAGAGCAGGGAGTTCCTGTACCTCAAACAGGGAAACTCAACAGGAAACAGCGACCGGAGCTGCGGTTCTTCCCCCCTCCACTAGGGCAGGGAGAGGCAGGAATGTACAGTAACCAGCCCGAACTGTGGTAGGTCATTAAGGCCAAAAATAACACTTCACGGAGATGGAGAAAAGCAGCAAATATTACAAAGGAAAAATAAGAGATAATCACATTGAACTATTTCTTACCTGGAAGTTGTTTCTAAAATATTTTAACAGTAAAATGTAATCTTGCTGTTATACATTGGCGGTTCTAGACAAAATTTACTAAGGGGGGCCAGAATGGGTCCAGTGTTTTTGTTGTTGTTGTTTTTATGGAGGTACAGAACAAAGAAGAACATAAAAAAAAATAAGAGCAAAAGTGCATTGTTTTAGTATATTAGGTGAGCCACACAGCCAGTTGCAGACACCTGATGTAACAGATAAAAACTTTGATCTTATCTTATTATGACTGGAGCTTAAAGCTGACTGTAATTTCTAGTAAATATTAAAGTAAATTTTAAAGCCAAACTATTAAATTGGTCCAATCGACAAATCATCAGCAAGATGGAGTTCTTTTTCTCTTATTTTAAACATGTCTAATCTTATTTGATTGGAAAAACGTGTTACCTACCCACTCAGATAAATGGAAAATACACAAAAGTTTTAAGAAAAAGTGGCTTAGTAGGATTTCAATTTTTGTACCTGTTTTCAGTAAAGAAACCATAGTAGGTGCCAGGACCAGTTCTTCAGGGGCACCGGCACCTGTTGGCCCATGTCTAGAATCGCCCACTATCGTTAAGTGCAGCTAATGTGCTCAAAAGTTACTACTTCAGTTATTTTTTTCAGTGCTTGCTGTCTTTATTATGAATAGCTGTAGAAAAACATCTAAGCTGGATATAAAAACACTGCAAATGTTTCAGGATAATTTAGCAAAAAAAAAAAAAAATTGAATATTAAAATTGTTTCGAAAGAGCACCAGGAAAGCCCATCATTTTCCCTTGCCAATACTTGTGGTCAACTACCACTGGATCAACCATCACAACTGTAATCAGGCTAAAAATGTGTTCACTTCCATCATTCATCAATCTGCAGATACAAAAAGCCAAAAAACAAAGCGTGACCTAGGGGCCATTTGCTGCCCCTCATAGATTTTGGGCAACTTTTGATCTCAATCTGGAAATGGTCTAAGTGTAGTTTACCAACTAAGGCATTGATACTGATCAAAATCAAAAATCAAATTGTATTTGTATAGCACATTTCAGCATCAAGGCATTTCAAAGTGCTTTACATAATTAAAATAAAAACAGC
>JAUZNJ010029055.1:0-15659 GCA_034780135.1 Jordanella pulchra | reverse complement strand
TATATATTTAAACCTCATATAAGTATAAATATATGCCTTTATACTTTTTTAATAATAAATTTATATAGAATGTTAAGAATTCCTGGAATCTCATTCATGCTCTATTGGGAGCAATGGCCAACTTTTATAACAAGCTCTACTACTAAATAACTAGATTTATATTTGAAAAGCTTAAATGACTTGATGATATACTATTATTAAAAGGGTTCCTTTATGTTTGAGCCATGTATCCAGTGTTTACAGACTGTAACCTTTTAGTTTTAAAAGCCAATGCTTAATTTTTCCTTCATTCTATACTTTGTTTTGATCGAAAAGGATTTATATAAAACTACTTAGATTATACGGAATCGTTAGTGCCCAGAAACGACTTTTAAGTGTTGGATTAATTGACATTTTAAATCTATTATGGTAGGTGTAGTTACTTAAAGGCTCATGTGTATCTCATATAGACAGGATATGTTAGCTTATGACCTTGGTCATACCTTATTCTGTTTCTGACCGCCTCTTCAGAGAAACCTAAAGCTGCAATGACTTTAAATAATCTGCAGCAAAGTAAAGATATGAAATGCAATGTAAATTCCTCCCGTATTACTTGTCACGTTTTGACACCTTGTGGTAAGTATCTTGATAACAGTAAAGCTCAGCATTTGTTCTCATTATGACTCCTAGGAGCCTCGAATCACCTTCAAAAGCCCAGTCAACCCCTCACACACAAAACACATGCCCACAACTGCACACACATACTTGTGACCCTGTGCATGGCAAAAAATAATACGCTTTTTTTCCCTCACATGGACACACATAGATATACACACGTAAACGTACACAGATTGTTAAACACACACGTGTAGAATGTATGCACAAGGATGAATAAGAAGCTACACCAACAAATACACACTTACACACACGCACGTTCTCCCTCCCCTCCTCCCCCTCTCCAAGCTCTTGTCAGTTGATTGTGTTATTACTATGCTAACCAAATCCTTATAAATGTGATTTAAGGCTTGGCGGCCCAGCAATCCTGTTTTAGCCTCCTGCTACTGTTTTTTTTTACTAGAGAGAGGAGGAGTAAAGGTGGGAGGTGCAGGTGGAGGGATGAGGATAGAAGGATATGAAAAGGACCAACATCCGGAGAGACTGGAGAAATTCAAATAGTATTGGAATGTGCTGGACAATTCCTGAAAATGCAGGATGAGGGATGGAAAAACAGAGGAGGTGAGAAGGACATATAAGTGACAAAAAGTAGATGGAGTTAATTCAATCCAAAACTTAACTCCATCCAGAATTCAGTAAAGCGTTTGCATCCACCCTCCAATTCCACCTCTTTCAGCTTCCCCCTTCAAAAAAAGCATCAAGTGCATCTTAAATGAAAATTTCAATTGAAAAACTTAACAGCCCTTCAAATTGCAGAATTTTACACGCGTCAGTAAAGCCTAAATAACACTCAACACTTAGAGAGAATGGAGATGTGAGGCTGGAGAGAGAGAAAGGGAACAGTGGAAGAATATGTGCTGCAAGGATTTTTTTAAGCAGTTGACGAAAACTGGATCAAGGTGACTTAAAGTAATTTTGGTTTCATATTGTTTTGCATTATCTGCTACAAAAAATTCAAGTTCCTGCTTTTACATTCAATGTACAAGCAGGGACCTGAATACTCAAAATAATATGCAAGCATGTAGGGAAACACTCTGACATGGACATGGAGGCAGACAGGGAGATGGGCTACTTGGTTATTCTTTGAGTTCAGTGGACCTTTGGTGGTAATTGAATCAGTGTGAGTGCTGAGTAGAGCTAGCATAAAAACCTGTTAACCTGAAAGGTCAGCTTCCTGCATTGTTTATGTAGTATGGAGACCAGAGAGGAAGAAAGAACAGAATTGATGCAAAAATGGGACACAAAAAAATGAATAAATGAGGAAGATCAATGATTGTATAGATAGAAAAGAGAAGAAGGAAAAGCTTGAAGTAAAAAATACAATGTGGATTTAAACAAAAGGTTCATAGGCTAAAGGCTTGTAAAAGAGTGTAAACAAACACATCTTTTTTTAAAAATATATCTTTTTTTTTTCAACCTCCCTGATGTATTCTCCCCCCCTTACTTTCTGTGTACAGACTCGTGTATTTTAGACTCATCATCATCAACATCTCCAAGTTCTCTGAAGTAGTATTGTTGTATTGTGTACTTTTGTAGAACTGTAGGTATTATTATTTTATACCATTATATAATATCTATCTGGAGCTGTCCGTATAGTTATGCTGCTATACGTTTGGCTGCTTCATTTTATCTCTATTCTCCATTTATGCAGTTTGTTTGTTAAAAAACGCAGTGAACAGACGCATTGAAGCAGGAGGTTCCATGGCAGAAGTGGAAGAAGAGACATTTAAGATGCGAAAATGGGTCGGCTTTGGGTCAAAGGAGGACAGGATGTCTAAATGACTGTGAGCAAGTGGGAAGGATGCTAAGCTTGTTCCTGAACTGAACCTATCTAAGAATGTGTTCAGTTCTAATTTTGCTATATTCCTTTGTATTGTTAAGCCACCAGCAAAAGGAATACAACTTAAATGGAAAAAATAAGAAATTGTTAAAAAACTGGGATCACAGAAAAACATGCATGAACTTCAGAGCTGAATATGTTTTTCATAATAGCAAATCATCAAAGCCCAAACACTTGAGTTATAATCATTTGCTGCAATGTACACACCCTGTTTCCCCACTCCTGTCAAAAATTTACAATGACCACACAGCAAAAAGATGCAGGCTACTCAAAAAAGTTACTAAAAATCTTCCACGAACAGCACGTATAAACAGTGACATGTGCTGCTTTAAATATGCATTAACACTGAAAGCAAATGTTAACACTTTTTAGGTGGTACACTAAAATTGGTCTCTTGACATTACACCCATAATTGCTAGCAATTCCAGACACTGTGGTAAACTTCTGTCCGGCTTGCTATCCCACTGTCGAATTGGAGGAGGGTGCTTCCTCTTGCTTTGTCCTCTGGTCTATTCAACAGACCTTAGCAAACCTTGACTTTGCAGAGTAAGTCAACGGATCCCTTGATTCACCAGATCCACTCTAGGTTCAGCAAGTACCACCACCTACTCCAGGAGCTGCAGCTAAACGATGGCTTCCAGCAGTACTTCCAACGCAGTGGATACTGGCCCAGTATTTGAGCTTTTTACGGCACTAGTGGCTCGTTTTTCTGACAGTAGGCCGACAGGAAAGGGGGTATGAGAGGGGGACCACACACCGGATTCAAACTTGGGTCGCCCGCATAGAGGACTAAGGCCTCCATACATGGGCCGTGTGCGCTAACCACTGCACCACCTGCACGCCCCATCCACTGCGTTCTTTAACCCTACATCATAACCTCATCTGGTCCCAATTTGGCTAACGTGACGGGATTTGACAGTAAAGTTTAGATTTTTCAACTGCTGCAAAATTTTACTATCCTCCATTTGAGTGTAAACCTGTACCAACTTGCAATGCTACTTTACTCTTGAACACACCTTTACACATGGATAACATGGAATTTATTTGTTCTAGTCGCCGCATTTACTTTTGGTGTGAATGCACCTTCGGAGAAGCTATGTAATGCTTTACTCTGAATCAAAAGAAGCTGCACATATCAAGTGACAGACAACTCCCAGTGTTTTTCTCTTGTTAACTTTAATGCTGCATTCCATTTGCTTTGGTACTTAGAACTGGGAAATAATCTCCAAGTTGATTACATTTTAGTTTCCAACGTGTTGATACTAAAAAGTCATATGTTTAAGACAGACTAAATGATGTTTAGCACAGTTTTTTTTTCTTACTCGTATATCAAAATACTTAAAACCACCTAATAAAAACTACTTAAATTCTACATAGGGAAGGAAAACAGAAACATAATGTATTAATAACCTTTTGGCATTAGGAGAACTTCAATTTACAAGGCATCAGTTCCCATCTCAATCTGTTTGTAGTCAGGCACATGAATTAGTTGATAATGAGGCAAAATTGCACATCTTTTGCTTTTTAGTTGCATGTGCATAGACATACATGTATGCCTAATATTGCATGAATGCATGCTCTCATGCAACTGCTAATCTTATTTCACTTTTCCTTTCTGCCTGTCCCTCATAAACACACATACATATCACCATCTGGGAAAGCCGTTAGCAGTTAGCGGTAGCACTTAGCAGCGCAGCACGCTCCCTCAGTCCGCTCAGTCACCTTGATCTGCCTGCCCTTCACACAGCACCATTATTGCTATACTGCATCTCTGTGGGTGTGAGTATGTGAGTTAATGCGTGAGTTAGAAATAGTGTGTCTCTGTGTATGTCCATTATAAAGCAGTACAGTGGGATGTAAATGCCGGAGAAGGAGGAGGTTGGGATTAGTTTCAAACAGGCTTCTATGTAGCGATTTTCCTTCTGCCTGATGTACTGTTAATTTTTACCTTTCTAATGCCATGTGATAGTCATGTGACATTTGCCCATAGTTTCCTGATGAGGTTTTCTGCCTCCTTCTGAAAAGTTTTTTTTTTTTCTAACTTAAAAGACTTTAACTCTTATATGCTGAAATTCAAACAAGAGGCCAGTTATTTAGTTTGAGGCATATTGGATTTGTTTTTACTTTGTTTTTGCAATACTGTTTTCACATTTTCAAATATCTTCAAAGAAATCGAGTGACCAGTTTTCCTTGGTGAATAAAGCAGGACATAGCACATGTTTCGGCATACTACTGGTCAGGTGGCTTAAAATGACTACTGTGATTTTTCTCCTTGACTATAAGAATAACAAATTATCCCATTGTGAATATATTTATTTTCTATAAAAAACAATTAAAGTCATAGTGAAAATTAAAGCACCACTATGCCTCCAATTGTTGTGTGCAAGTTATGTTTTACATATTTGTTAAGGATTGTCAGACTGTCTGTCTCAGCAGACAGCGACATTTATCAGCTAATCTCAGTCTAGAATGTTATGATATAGACTGTGAGTGCAGAATCCAGAACATTTAATATGTGATTTATATAAGATTTAGCTGAGTTTTGCTTTACTAATTCTAAAGTACCATAACTCCCTAATTACTGTATACATTTATTCTCAGCTTTCTGTTATCCACCAAAAGGCCTATAACAGAAATAATTCCTTTTTTTTCTCATTCAGTTAGAGCGAAATCAAAAACCTAGACTTGCTAACACTGAGTATTCTATCATAACTTTTCCTAGACCTTAAGGTTCTTTATAATAATCCAATTTGTCCACTTTATTATTTGCTGATCATATCTCCTTCTTGTACATTTTCTCAAAGTGTATTTTTTTCTTTACAGCTTTTTCTGTATTTGTATGTCTGTCCTCTGGAGAGCAAAGAAACTATGGTTTTGTACTTTAGTAAGTTTTGACTTAGATGTGAGCAACCTTGCTTTTATATTTTATCATAAATTCCAAAAAATCTCTAAGTGCAACATGTTCTTAGCGGAAGAAAATGGAATAGGGGAATTTGCACAGTAATCCCTTAAATTATGATTTGAGAACTGCTCTCTGTTCTTTTAATGTTTTTTGAGTTGTTACTCTTATATAATGTACTTCTTTTAAAGTAATCCTGCTCCTTATTATTACTGTTTACATGTTTTTCTTATCTTCTCATTTATGATTTTTTTTTCTGCAGGTCCAGGACCTATAGACACACCGACCGTTATGGGACTTCATTCTCGGAGTGTTTTAATTACTTGGGATCCTCCAGCACAAAGAAATGGAATCATTACAAATTATACCCTTTATCTTTACTCAGGCTCCATCACCTCTCTAGATCATAACCCTAATTTAGGCACCAGTTCAACCTACAGCTCAAATTTATTATCAAAACCAAGTCTGACTTCCAGCATTGACACAGTACTCAACAGTTCAGATTCTAACTTCTTTACATTGTCAAATCCTAGTAAACATAAGGTCACTGTGTCTTCTGTAGATTACGATAACAAGTTGAGCGAAAATGCAAACATCAACCACTCCACCGTGAGGCCTGGTACTGTTGAAAATACTCAAATGGAGACATCAAGTAAAAGTACTAAAAGTCAGGACAAAAATAAGATATTATTCAAAACAGCTGAGCCTAATGCTAGCAGTGTAAATCCAGACCTCTCACTGTCAGCCCCAAATTATACTGAAAGCAGCTTAAATCCTGATCATTTTATTACACGAGAGCCATCCAACAGTCCCTTTTCCAGTTTTTCTGCTGCTAATTCAGGATCCACTCCACTGTCTGTCACTGTCCCTGGAAATACCACCAGTTATACTTTCTTCAATCTACTTCCCTACCAAACATTCACCCTCCAGGTACGCCAGTGTGGATTTAGCATTTAAATTGAATACAGCTTTAGAGTTAGATAAACAAAAAACTAAATAATTTTCCTAATTTATTATTCTAGATTTTCCTTATAAAGATTACAATGTTATAAAGATTAAAATATTTAAGTAATAAACTAGACTATATTATAGATAAGTGTTACATCTTTGACTCTTAATGTTTCCCGGTTTTAGTAAACTGTAACTATAGTTGAGGATAACTGCTGACTGGTTTCTAATTAGCAATATAAAAAGTGAAACATAGAGTGAACACTGATTTTTACAAAGTTCCCCTACTCTTATTCAGGTGAGAGCGTGCACAAGTGTTGGTTGCTCAGTGTCTGGGATATCTCAGTATTTCCAGACTCTACCAGCTCAACCTGAAGGAGTGCCTGCACCTCACCTTTACTCTGAAACACCAACATCTGTTCTCTTATCCTGGGGTGAACCAGAGAAAAGCAATGGACCACTAGAACGGTATGAAACAGCAACACACCCTTCAGTCCCTCTTGGACATTTGATTGATTATATTATTCTGTGTTAATGTGTGTCTGTGAACCCCTTTGTTGTTGTAGTTGGGTGATTGAGCGAAGAGTTGCCGAAACCCAGCAAGTCTCCACAGTAGGCCATCTTCCACCCTTTCCTCCCCCTCTTTCGTTCCTTGACTCCTCCTCAGCTCTCAGTCCTTGGACAGGCTATCAGTATCGGCTTGTGCTCCATAATGAGGCTGGAAAGGCTACAGGTAATACTGGAATAAAAAGCTGAACAAAGCTGCTGTTTTTAGTTTGTATGAAAATGTTTCATATTTACAACTTATTTATGAAATGAATACAGAAAATGTATTTTAAACTATGTATTTCTATAAATGCAGGGCCCTGGGCCAGTATCACCACTAGACCTTCTCGGCCAGCTGGATTGAGTCCCCCAAGAGTGAAAGTTCTTGGATCCAAGTCACTTCAAGTGAGTTTTGTTTTCTTAACTTATTTTCTTTCTTTTTCTGCTATATTCTGACAGACTTACTGACACTGGTATTTATCAATACGCTTACTCGTTGGACTGCAGATCAATTTTAAGCTCAGACGAAATTTTGTAGCTTGAAAGTATCCGAATCACAGAGTGATCCTGTAGTGACTTTTAGAGGGTTTATATCTTCAAAACAAACGAAATAATAGAGTGCAGCTTCATTGAGAATCTCCTTCAGTCACTCTGGGTTTGACTGAGAGAAAAAGACAAAGCAATGTCACACAGATTCTTCTGTCTTCCCTTTTCGGATTTAATGAGAGAGGAGCGTTCAACTCAAGGTCCCCTTCAGAAATGGGAGGGGCTGTGACCCTGTCTGTTGCAGCTTCCTTCCTGTCGGCCATTTTGAAAGAGTGACTGGAGTGGATTTCCACCAGTGGCTAATCTCTCATCAAGGCCTATCTCTGAAAGCTACTGAAACAATATTGCATGCATCCACACACAAAGAGAGGCACACACACACTTGCACTCACAGCCCTACACTAATGCTAACTGCGGAAAAATGCTAATGCCTGTCATCATTTCAGAACCGCCCCTGTCATTGCAGCAGCAGCATAGCTTTAAGGGTCACAGGTCTTTGAAGAAAAGCGTTCCTTCCTGGTTGTTGCTAATTGGGCAGACAGAAAGCTGCTTCCTGGTTATCAGCTGACCTTGACAATACATGGGAGGTTTTTGAATAATTTTTTTGCATCTGATCTGTACAGTTTCCCTTCTCCGCTAAAAGGAACCATAATTTTTTTTTTATTTTTTATTTTACAATAAGAAACGGTTAGTATTTTAATGAGATTATACCTGGTAGACCAACCAAAACATCACTTCAATTTGAAATAGAAGGAAATGGATATATACTATTCAGATCTCAAAATGAATAAAAACCTAAAATGTGCCCCTTCGTTTTAATATAACCAGAGTTTAGTGCAACTAGGTATGCCTCGGTTATTCACAACAATCTAAATCCATCCTTTTAAAGTAAGCACATAGGTTTACATATAGTAGAACATGGGCCAGGCATCCTCGATCTGGCCCTCGTGGTCCGGTTTCCTGCAGATATTCTATGCAACACACCTGAGGTAAATAACTAGAATCTGACCGCATACTGGGGAGGTAAACAAGCCACTTGATTCAGGTATGAAAGCAGAGACACATCTAAAAGATTAGGGACACCAGAAACCTTACATAGATCGTTAGAGCTAATATTGCTGGTAGATAATACTTTACTGCTAACCATGTGAGATGAAGCTCTATAAATACTGTGATAATAGAGAAATCGCTTGTGTTCTTGCTCCCTTCATTTTTAAAAATTCTTCTAGTTTGTCTTTGACAATCGTCTTGGCAAAGCTTTTTTTTGCCTGGTGTCTGGCAGCTATTATATACACATGCTATAGTTGGTGAGTTACCTGTAAGGACTTCCATACGGTGCTCTTGAGTTAAGATTATGAAATGTTCTGTCCAGAAAGGACACAAGAACTGTGTTCTTGTTCTTCCCAGCCTAAGTCAAAGGAAAAAAAAAGTTTCTCTTTTTGTGGAGTGTACACTGACTCTAAACTCATAGGTTTCAAGTTAAGTTAACTTTTGGGCATAAATAGCTCATTATGCTTGATCCATATACAATCTGCATGGAAAATCAGCTGTCATTAACGGCGTCTGCAGCATTTATACTCTAGGCGGCTTTTTCCCATTCTAGTTGGCTGAGAATACCACACTACACGGGGAAGTAGAAAATACAGACATTTGCAACTTTTTCAAAACATCTTTATGCCATTTAAGATTGACTGACAGTCATTTCTTTCCAGGACTTTTTCCATAATCTGATGATAGTGGTGATATTTATGGGTTTAATCACTGGATGTCTGTACTTGTTTACATTTGCAGACTCTCGCCGGACTTGTGGCCATGTCATGCAGTTAAATGCTGTTGTGACTTTAAATTATTTAATCAAATTACTCTTGGACTGTAATGTTTTGGTTATGTGAAAACACACCCAACTGGTTGTGTGTTAATTTAGGCATAAAAACTAAGGTATACATATAACAATATATATGTCAAGAACTATATTTGCCTGATAAATCTGTATTTTATTATTTTAGTGGTTTTCTGAAATAAAGTTACCCATTCATTCACATGAAATGAATTCACAACAGCTTCCATTCAAAAATATTCAACTCCAGGTCATACATATTTTTTGTAAAAAGTATTGACTAAACAAGTAAAACTGAACTAAATTAATTAGATGCTACTTACACATAAAAGGATAGGCAAATCAAAATAATTGAAAACCCTCGTGAATAGAATGATCACAGTTTAGCATAGTTTTTCTTTCTTGAGAACTAAAGTTTAAATTGAAGAGTTTGTAAGTAGGTCAAATTAACTTTTAAACTAATTTAGAGCAGTTGGAATGTGTTCAAAATGCAAATCCAAGAGACAAGTATTTTTTGTATTTAGTTAAGCTTATTGTAAATTTCAACAATATGTTTAGGTTATCTGTTTATTTCAGACATATTAAATCATCAGTATTTCCAAATATGATCAGACAATACAAAGGTTTTGAATGTAGGAATGGAAAATAAATATTTATCCCTTACTACAGTAAATGTTTTAGGCTTTAACAAATTAAAATTACAAAGTATGCATGTTGTCTGATAAAACAATACATACACCAAAAAAATATTTTCCTCATACTCTTTTTTTCACCTTACTGTAAACTTTGTCAGTTTTTCACTCTCTTACCCGCTTGCAAATAACCACACACAAACACACTCTCAAACACAACACACTGGCCTTAGCCCCAGTGCTCCATGTCAGGGTCTCTGTTGTCTTCACCATCACTAGATTACATCAAGCTATTCAATCTGTAAATGACTTCCACCACAGAGCACACTCAACACGCACTTTGGGAAATGAGCTACCTAACTCAAAATGACCCTGCCCAGTTGTGGTGTTTGCGCCCCTCTGAGTGCATGATTGTCTTTCCGTTGTTAGAAGGTATTGCTCTTGTGTATGCATCTGCCTGTGTGTGTCCTGTATCATTCCTCAGTGTCTTATTGAAATATCAAGGTTGTCTGATAAATAATTAGTCTTCACGTACATTAATAATTTTCTAATCAACACTGACCACATATTCACCTGCGCGTGTATTAACAAGATGTTTACAAAGTAATTTCATTATGTCTGAGTATGTGTAATTTCTTTCTGCTTTTCTCACTGTTAATGTAATCATCCAAAAACATTGAAAGTAGTTTTGTCTGAAAGTGTATAAACCAGCATGTTTTTGTGGATCTTTCCGTTCTATGTGTGCATTATCGTTTGTGTTTATTTACCTTTATTTAATATCATGGCTCTAAAATGCTGACAGACTGAACTGATTCAAGATTACAAACTGCGCTTAGCTTTTGTTTTGCATGCTGCAATTCCATTAAGATCTTCTTTCATCATTTTAGCATGGCCTCTGAATGTGAGAGAGGAGCGTGCCTGTTTGTCTGTTCCCTCTTTTAAATGTGATGGAGGAAACATTCTACTTAAGTAAAAGTTGTTTTATGTTTTCTAACAAGACAACCAAGCCTATTAGTGTTGTTTTTTTTTATCTTCCTGGCTTGCTCGTGTCACTCTAATGTGTCAACACAATACATTCAAGTGCTCTGTTCAGATGAGACCAAAATACAACTTCTTCTCATACACAGTATTTGATGTAAATATAATAAAAACAGTCCCCTGATGACACCATCCACGTAGTTAAAGCTGATGGTGGTAGTATGATGCTGTAGGGGTTCTTGTTTTTAAAAGAAACAGAAATATCAAATGGGGTTTGAGGTGATAAATGCAGCAGAATCCTTGGAGCATTAAAACTGTTAAGAGTTCAAAATACTTGATAAAATTGAGGTGAAGCTTCACATTCATGTAAGATTATCGTAAACACACAGCCATGGAAACCATGAGATGTTTAGGCTGTTAAAAAGGCCCAAAGTCCAGGCCTTAATGCAATGGCAATTGAAATTCTGTTGTTCAGAGATACTCCTCACATCAGACAGAGATTCAGACATTTTTCAAAGACATGGGGAACAAATTTGGTCTTGCCATACTCAAAGCTGAGGAGATTCCTCAAATGACCTACAGCTGTAGTTGTAAGGGAAGAGGGTCCCACTAAAAATTGAGTACAGTGTGGTAAATATAAACTGATACCACAATTTTCAATTTTATTTATTTATCTTTAAGATTTTGTTCCACTTTATAATTAGGAATTGCTTCTATTCTACCTTGTGTTGGTATAAGAAATTACAAAAATAGATATTCTTGGTGGTGCTACTAAGTTTACAAGTTTGAAAGGCACTTTAGAAAAGATTTAATGATCGTTTCTGTCTTGTCAAAGGATTTCACCTGTCTGCATTGAAAAAAATAAACATCAATTCCTCTCGCTCTTTTCAGGTCACATGGTCTCCCCCTTTGATCCCTAATGGAGAGATTCATGGATATGAAATCCGTCTTCCTGAACCTCGGATCTTTCACGACACTACGGAGCTCAATGTCACTGTAATAGACCTTGTTCCATTCACAAATTACAGTGTTACTGTGCTGGCATGTTCAAATGGTGGAGGATATGTAGGTGGATGCACGGAAAGTCTTCCAACTCCTGGTTCCACATTACCTGCAAGACCCGAAGAGCTTTCACCTCTATCAGTAGTGGCTGTCAGTGAATCTTTTCTAGCAATTTCCTGGCAACCACCAAATCGGCCTAATGGACCCAACATCAGGTAAAAATAGGCAGGGTGAATTTTCTTTTTGTTTTTACTACCTTTATAGTAATTTTATAAAGTCGTACTTCCCTTCGGGGATCAAAAAAGTATAACTGAATCGAATTGAATTGAAATGAATTGAATAGAATTACTCATAGATTTAAAGACAGTTTTCACAAGAATTTTGGTTTTATGTCTGTATGAAGATACAGCTAGAAAGAAACTATTCCTGTGCCATGACACTGGGGTTCTCATGAACTATGGAGGAAGTTATAAAATAAAAAATCTAGGCTACTAATTGAATCAAGATCCTTAATTGAAAGGTTCAGTCCTCACAAGGGTGTCTGATCAGTTCACTCTTTTACCAAATCTGACATCAATCTGCACTCTCACTTTGCCATTTGTCCTTTTCTGTTTTCTTAAGTTTCTGCAAACAAACTATTTCATACATTTAACATTTGAACAGAAACCATTAATTTCTAACACTGTGAGATTTTGATTTAGAAATTAGTATCAGTCTAGCTTCTTTAAAAACATACAGGATTAAAACTATTTATACATTTTGATTAATGATTGTTGTTGAAATATATGGAAAAATTTAAGAGAATAAGCACATTGGTTATCTTAAAGGAAGTACATTTTATAGGTTCCAAACCTAATTATAAGAAGCACTGTTTCAGAGCCAACAATAATTTGTATATTGTTAATAAACTTGGTGTTGTATCCATTAGCAAAAGCGCAGAGTTAAAAATTAGATAGAACAGAATAATATCATGCAGATTTTCAAAGAAACTGCTAAATAATTTCACCAAAAATGATATGAACACTTTAAGAAAGCTCCAGACAAAATGCCCTGCTAATGAGCTAAGTATCGTGCATTCATAATTGGTGTTTTCACATAACTAATGCACATTCTGGTCCACTTTGTTCACGTCCTGTTCGACTCTGCCTGCGATTAGGCTTAAAATAAAGGTCCATTTTTCGCAGTAGTTGATTAAAATGCATTAAGGGCGCTCTCCCTCTTTTCTGTGCTGCTCAGCTCAGTATGTTTGTCTAAGTGGGTTGGTTAAAAGGGAGCGTTAAGCCCTTCTCTTCTGATTACAGCAGAAATTAACATCACTGTAGGGAAAGAAAAACACAAAACCCAGAGAAAAACAGCTTTAGGGGCATTGGGAGGGATGAGATACAGTGGAAGCCAAAGAACGGAGATGATGAAAAACTGCACAAGAGGAGGAAATGAGTGATAAAAGTCAGCTAAAATTCTGTGAGTGTATGTATGGGTGTAGAGCGCTGTAAGTAGAGTCTTCGTGTGTCGATGGATTCTTTAACATCAAACTGTGTGTATTTGTTTTCTTTTATTCAAATTTTCCCCCTCAGATACGAGTTGCTCAGACGTAAAACCCACCAACCCCTGGCCGTCGCCATGGTCCCCACGTTAACAGCCACTTCCCCACCCCCCTCTGAAGATCTCCATCGCTGGTTCCATGTTTACTCCGGCACCAAATTGTTCTATGAAGATAAAGGCCTAAGCAGGTGAGATTACTGGAATGAGCTCTAGAGCAAATGGCAGAGCTGCAGCAAACAGTGTGTGCAGAGCCGATCGGAGAGTAACGGCTGATGCCGATCTTTTAATACCGCTCAAAGATACATTAAGCAAATATCCCAAAGAATTAATTTTTTTTTTTGTTTCACACAGTGTCCCTTAATCTCAGTCCACCACGTGGAGGAGCTTTTTTTCTTTATCTGTACTAAACTGCTCTGGGTCATATGTGCCTTTTTTTAATCAGCTGACCAGCTTTCACATGTGTCAGCTCTTCTCGTAGCTTAACGTTTTGAACGGAGTGTATTTAGTGCATTGTTTGCAGAAGAAGTACAAATTTTATTTCCATTGCATTAATGTACTTTTTCTATGATTTTATATGCACGGCTTAAAATTGTATTTTTTTTTTCTTGAGACTAAAGTTTCTCAGAAGGGATTTTTTATTTATGAATGAATGAATGAATGAAAGTATATACATGAAGTGTTTAGCCTTCTTAACACTTACAAGGTAAATGGAATAAGCATTTTTAAAAGCAGCAAGAATTGTCTTATTGTCTCCCCTTGTACTGAAACTGGCTGCTCACACTGAACCAGACTCTGCTGTTGGTTTCTTTAGAATAAAAGGAAGTTTTCCTTCTTGCTGTCTCTATATACAGTGAGTTTCAGAATAAAATGTACCCACCATTCACTAGTTTTACTAGCGAAAGCAAGAAGGCAAAACAGTGGGGCTATCAGACAAATAGATATTTTTATATGAGCCGATAACGAGTTTTGACTGACAGCTCCTGGAAAGAGCGTGAACCTGCATGAACTTTTTTTGTTTCGAGCTCCGTTTCTGCAGCTGGAGCAGAGACACCCTGGTTGCAGTGTTCAGTTTGACAAGATCCACGCAGCAGGGTCCAGAATCCATTCACTTAAGTGTTTGTTGTCCACGTGTTTTTTCAGGAGCAAGGACTGCTTATAAATCAGTGACCCAGTGTGACTGAATGAACACAGAAAACTTGATACATTTTATAATAAACTGCATTTTTTTACTACTTAATTTGATTGCTAACCCCTGTTCCAACTACAATTAGCCTTTTGTAATTAACAGAGTTGAATTGAACAGAAACTCTTAAGATTAAGTTCACTTAAAGACAAACATACTGTTAGGATTTGCACATGCAATAAAGAGCACAATTCTTCTCTCCACAGATTCACTCGTTACCAGTACCAGCTTGTGGTTTATAATGACGTGGGCTTTACTTCAGGAGATGTAGTTACTGCAATGACTTTGGCAGGGGCTCCTCTCAGACCTCCTACTCTGTCTGCCCATGCTATCAATCACACAGCTGTACAAGTCAACTGGAATAAACCTTGTAAGATTACCCTCTCTGTCACAACACACTATTACACAAGCATGATCCATCAGATTTCTTTTTCCATAAATAATTGAACTGTCACTGTTTTGTAGAAAATCAGCTCCCAAACACAACTATGTCTTTTCTGTCAACTAATTCTTGGCATCTTATGTTTCCAATTATGCTGGTTGACCTATGTGTAAACCTTTAAACATTTCTAAGCTTCAAGACACGACGCATCAAATTTAAAATTCCAAAAAAAAGTACAGCAGCTGCTTAGTTCACTGTTATTTTACATGTCCGCACATGCGTGTTCAGGGTGGTAAGGGCTGCGTAGGCTTGCATGGACAAACATGATAGTTTTTAGCTGGTTATACTGACAGGGACACCAAGGAGGATGGCTATCACTTATCAACTTATCAAAAAAATTCAGAACACCCGATATTAAAAATATTAGAATTATCTAAAAGACTTTATGTTAATGATATGTTGTGATCAGCATTATAGATTATTTTGTTTAAGAATAAGTATAATCAACCTGGGTGTGCAGGTGGCGCAGGGGTTAGCGCGCACAACCCATGTATGGAGGCCTTAGTCCTTGACGCGGGTGACCCAGGTTCGAGTCCGGCTTGTGGTTCTTTCCCGCATGTCTCTCCCCCTCTCTCATCCCCCCTTTCCTGTCAGCCTACTGTCAGAAAAA
>JAUZNJ010029054.1:0-15659 GCA_034780135.1 Jordanella pulchra | reverse complement strand
CAATCACATGACTGCGACTAGTCGACATGAAATGTAAAAAGTCGTGAGACGTCCTAGAGTCGACTAGTCGACTAGTCGACTAATTGATTCAACCCCTAGTAACAGCATCATGCTGTTGGAATACCTTTCTTTAGCAGAAGACTAACACCTCTACTTTCAGTGAAAGGTTCTTCCACAAGTTATTTACAAATGGTGAAAGATGTCTAAATCTTTGTAAAGTGTTTCATAGAATAAACAGAGGTTGAAGTATGAGTATGTTTCCTTAGAGCAAGGACAGGAAAGATGGACAGATTTGATGGGGAAATGGGTTACCCTCAAAAAACAAAAGAAGCAAAAGAATTACGGTTCTTGTACCGTTTAAAAAAATGTAAAAGAAAATACCCAGAACAACAAAGGACTGATTTAAGACAAATTATGTGTTAAAATAACAAAAGCAAGTTCAGGAATCAAATGTAACTGTTAATCTGTGCTGGAACTTGAACTTGAAAGTTTTTTACATACTGTACCCATTTCAGAGGATTTCCACCCAAAAACCTCAGTTTTTGGGTGGAAATCAGGCGTAGTCAGCCTGGCCAGCCAGTCTGACTACGCTGTATACACTGCCGATTAGTCTGGAAGGAAGCTGGTAGAGGCAGGTCTACAAAGGCAGGACTGATAGAGTCAGAGGAAACAGGTTAAAACCAATCAGATAACAATGGAGGTGATGGAAAAATCTTTGTTTGAAAAAAAAAGTTCTTACGGTAGCCAGTTATTAAAATTTTAAAGATATATCCATCTCAATCAGGACCCAATAAGGGGAATCAGTAAACAATTGCAGTTGCACAACAATCTTGACTGTTATGGTTTTAGGAAAAAATATGTTGCGTTATGTATAAGTGTGGCTTAAGTGCTTTGCTCTACTTAATGTCGGTCTATCACATAAGAATCACAATAAGATGAAAGCTGTAGTATGACAAATGTGAAGGTGATTTAAAGGGTGTGAATACTTTTTATTTCATAAATTTTTTTCATGATGGCTAAAACATGGATATCTGAGGAGATTTTGCAAAAGGAAAAAAAAGATAAATGGCAAATCTGAGGGAGCATAATAAAAGGCTTTGTTAAGATGCACAAAAGAAATCTGACTAACTCAAGGTGGTTTGAATTTAAAATAGGCCTCTCTCCATTTCAACATTTCTCAACACTGATTTAAGTCCTTCATCTTTACGCGCAGCACTTCGAGTGCAACCTTTTGCCAAAAATGAGATAATAAAAAGGGCCCACAACATCAATTAGGGAGGCAGGAGATGCAATGCAGCAAAATACTGAGACATTTTAAACTTGCACTATTTGTCAAAATCTCCTTCACTTGAAAGCATCATGGGCCCTGTACTCTTACAAGAATACTAGAATAATTAAAGCTTATCTCTCCCACACAAAACAGCACCTTGCAACCCTATTGTGAGTTTAATGGCCAGTATTTTTTATGATGGAAGGTCTTAATGAAATGTCTTGAATGGTTTTCATGAGTGAAAGCCAAGGCAGATGAACAATGGTTGTTAGAAAAGAAAAAAAAAGCATCAAAAACAAAGAAAAATGTCAAGGACTTCAGTCTCATTCAAGTCAATAAAATACATAAGGAGGCAGAGTGTGAGAGGTCCCTTTCGTGCTCCAGAAATAGACTTAGACTGGATGAAGGTGGCTGCAAACACAGCAGGATATTTTAGAGTAAGATTTAAGGAGATATGAAAAAAGAGAATGGACTGAAACTCCTAATTTGAGCTCATTCTTATCTCACTTATGTACAGGCTGTAATAAGGTCAAAACATGGTAGAATTGGTGTAAGCTCCTAAATTATTACAACTCTAAGACAATTGTCATGGATTTGCAAAGAAAATGATTGGTGATTTGAAAGACCTTGGCCTATATTCTGTAATTATTACAACACCATCTCTCTCTGAGCTCTGCCTTTTATTTATTCATTCCACTCCCCATCCTTTTTTGGATTCTATAGAAAATCCTCTTGCTCTTTTGAAGCTGCCACTGTTAAATGGGTGTGTAAGTGTGTGTGTTTGCAGGTGTATGTGTGTTCAGGGCGATATGCTATCTTATTCTGTCAATAGGTTCAGCTTTGGTCTCAAAATACCACCTTCCTTAACGTGTTAGCTGTCTCTTACATTGCTTGTGTCATGACTTCCTTATCAATTTCTTTCTACAGTGTTTTTATTTCCCACCACTCCTCCATAACGGCTTGATTTCTATAGAGCACGACTGATAGGTATTCTATCAGCTGAGTTGTTGATCACTGCAACATTTTCATAGTTACCATTAACCATTTACTGGTCCCTTGACAAAGGAACTCCTATTTGGGTTTGTCGGTTTGGTTAGACCTCCGTGATTTGGCGGATTTGGAGTTGCACCATACACTATTTATTCTCTGATGATGGAATGAAATGTGTTGTCAGATTTTCAAACTTTTTTGATGATGTTTTACTGATCTACTCAGAAGTAAAGGAATATTTTTTGGAGTTAGAGTTCTCTTAGGTCAGCGGTGGAAAACAATTTTAAGTAGTACTTAATATGTTGTTTTCTCTTAACCAGTTGATATAGGTGTTGATGGCTGTAGGCAGGAAAGATCTTCTGTATCTGTTTATCTTGCATCGGATCTGGAGAAGCCTCTTACTGAAGACACTCTGAGGATGCTCGCTGTTGTCCACAATCTTCCTCACTTTATGGATCATTGAAATATTCTCCAGAGGTTCTAGAGGGGTTCCAAGAACAGAACCTTCTTTATTAGCTTTTTGAGCTTCTCTAAGTCCTTTGCTCTGATGCTGCTACCCCAGCAGATGATGGAGGAAGAGATCACACTCTCCACAACAGACTTATAGAAGTTATGCAGCATCTTTTTGCAAGGACGTAAGCTTTCTTAGGGAGTACAGTCTGCTCTGTCCCTTCTTGTAGACGGCTGTATTTCAGTTACAGTTGTATTTCCACTCTAGTTTGTTGTCTAGGTGAACACCAAGGTATTTATATTCCTCCACCACCTCTACATCTTCTCCTATGATGTTAACGGGATTCAACTTGTCCCTGTCTGAATTTTTACTATTTGCTATCTTCAAGTCTTTAAAGGAGAAGGTTGCAGACTGCAGAGTTTGGATTTCCCTTTTGATAATATGTTGTACAATTTAATACTCTATTTTCTGACATGATATGCCTCATTTGGCTCTTGAGGAATGGATAAATAGCCGTGACAGGCTAGATTCGGCCTGCATGTCGACATGTGCTCTAGATGAATGCAGTGTTAGCTTAAATAAGCAAACTTAGCATGACCACCAAAAATCATATCGAATAGTTACACAGACACTATTTATGTGGCTAGTCCATACTAAGGACAAGCCAGAAAGAGGAAAATTAATTCTGGATTTCAACATCTGCAGGGACTCTGACTGTTCACTGAAAGTCAACCATAGTCATGACAGAGTTATAGGCACTTATAGCATTATTTGGAATAAAGCCAGGGCAGATATTACAAGAACTGAGCCCAGTAGTGACGACGACAGTAACCTGTCTCATTAACACCAGGAATGACGAGGCCAGGCCTACTAGAACAAAAGGTGAGGAGAAATGCACAGCCAGAGACAGCACTAGAAAAGGAGGGAGTGAGATTTTCTTTCAGTAATCTGAATCCTATCTGATTGATTTGTAAATTCCATCAAAAGTTAAAGTTAAAAAACGTTACATTTGCAAACTCAGGAGGCTGAATTATCCATTGTTTACACATTACACACCTTGAAATAAACAAGCTCTGACTGGGGTATGGATACAGAGTGGGTATTATCTGATTAATAATAAGCAATAAATCACTGCAGGAGTCAGAAGGCTGTATGCTAGAAACAGCCTATAATCCAGCACATCTTTTGTGCTGGTAGTTGCTATAAAATCCAAATTACAATCAGAAAATTCAAACCAGATACAGATATTTCCTCCAATACAATTTTTTTGTCTGTAGTTTGACTTCCTGATTCCATCTTTGACCATTTTTTTTTGTATTTATTGCTTATTGATATAAGAGAACAGCTGTTTAATCCGGGAAAAAGTTTTCATCACTTTCCGAATGAAATAATTACAAAAATATTCAGAACTAGGTTAAACAAAGTGTTGTCCACACAGGGCAAATTTAAATCCTTTTACATTACACAATTACACGATTACACTCATCTACCTCGCACTGTTTCCATTGACTTACTGACAATTTCAGAAACCATCAGCGCCATGCTTCAGTTAACCATTACTGTGTGACATGGTCACATTTAAGTAATGTGAATTAAAGTGCAAAAATAAATAAATGAAAAAATGAATAAAGAAATGCAAATGTTTTTACTATTGTGTATGTAAGAATGAAAAAATCTCTAAAATAATATATATTTTTTTGAGCTTTTTACGGCACTAGTGGCTTGTTTTTTTTCTGACAGTAGGCTGACAGGAAAGGGGGTATGAGAGAGGGGGAGAGACATGCGGTAAAGGACCACAAGCCGGATTCGAACCCGGATCGCCCGCATCGAGGACTAAGGCCTCCGTACATGGGTTGTGCGCGCTAACCACCTGCACGCCCCCACTGGGATAATTATCTTAAACATAGCTTAGTTCATTTTGTTTAAAACAAGGCAAAGGCTTTTTTAAAGTGGTGTGGCAAAAATGTAACACTAAATTTTTGGTTTCACCCTAAAAGCCCTAAATTTTGTTTTTATTTTAATCTAGTGCACATGATACACTCTAAGTCATAACAATATTCACATAATGTTCTGCATTATGTCTCTAAAATGTATTTGATTCCTGTCAAACTTAGTATAAGAAAATAGTATATTAAATTGTAAAAGTTCCTGGTTTTGATTAAAGAATTTGACGTGCTGATTACCTGGCAGTGCCAGTTAGGGAGAACTATATCTGCTCTCTGGCGGATTAATTGGTGCAGCTCTACAATAACCCCATTTTATACTTTTTGAAGGATTTGCCACTTTATGTTCTCAATGCCAAAAGGGTAGAAGCACAGGTGCTGGTCTGACTGAACTGCTGTTCTCAGCACACAAAGGCAATGTCGCCCAGGGAGGAAACCTCAAGATGTGGTAGAGCTGTCACTGTAACAGGAGAGCACCTGGGATTACTGTCAACAGTCTCCTGGACCATCTTCCCCTGCCTCTTCCCATCCTCCTTTCTGCCTCCAAAGGATTCATGGCATTCCAGTTGACATTGACCTTTAAACTCCAATTAGCCACTTAATCACAAATTAATTATTGATATTAGAAAAACCAATGGGGCTTAGGTTGTTTGTCTCCTTCACCTCATTATCATCCACTAATGACCATCCTCGCATCTCATTTCCACAATAAAGAGTAAGAAAATGTCAGGTGTATCAGGTGGTTTTCTTTTGTCCAAACAGCAAAATACTTTTTTTGCTCTATTTTACTCATTTTAACCCCTGACTTGTTAAAAATAAAATGTTGCGTGGATTATTGCAAATCTTTTCAGGCCCCATTTATAAGGCATTACTTGGGTACATCAACTTCTGAATTCTGACCCCTTACAACATAATTAAATGTGAAATGGCTAAAGGGGAATTATGAAATGGTTCCCAGAAATAAAATCATAGTTCAACAGGACACACACACCAGTAACTGCTGCTTACTACAAAGGCACACTCTCGCTCGCATACCTACTAATTATATGTCATCTTCTGTTAGGAGAAATATGATCAGAAAGTGACACTATCTTCCACAGAAACACTCCTGAGCATTGTGTGCTAAATAAATGGCTTTTGGGTATCAAGAATCTCCTTTGTCTAAATGAGACATTTTGAATTCACTGACAGAAGCTGAGGTGCACTGTCTGGCCGTCTAATAAATGTGACTCAGCTATCCGATGATTGTTTCTCTGTCAATTATCTTAGACTCTGTGTTTTCTGAGACTGATCTCTGGAATACCAATCAGTCACTTACTCTAGAGCACTTTCCCTTCATACTACTGCATCAAAGCTCCACCAACCCCCCCCCCAAAAAAAAACCTTTTTATTGGGCCCATGTTTTTCACCTCCATGAATCTACTTGATGTTTTGATTACCATTTTCAAACGAAGGGTGGAAGGTTTTTAAAATTTGCACTTCTAAACAAGTGTCAGACTAGAGCAGAAACGTCATCTTTCTGCTCAGATTTACTTTCTATTTTTCAGGCGGCTTAGAAAGATTTAAAGGGATCACTTTGAGGTTTATATTTTTGCTCCCCTCTACATTATCCTCTCCGCTTCTTTTCAAACCTCTTCTCCTCTCGAACTCAGTTGTTGGCCCTCTTTCTTGCACATAAACCAGAGTTAACGTTGGAAAGTACGACGGTGCAGAGCTGACAAGGAGTGATGGCACATTCGGAGGCTCTGAAAGGATTAGGCCGGCGATAAAATGAGCAAGGAATCTTTTCTCCTCAAATGCAAGTCTCTCCAGGCCTTTATGATGGCTGAAAGTTTGCCATAAGCAGTGACAGATGGGTCTTGTGCAAACTTGTGTAAACATTTAAAATTATTAGGTTTCCTGAGACGACTGTCTGTGTCCCCATTTGGGA
The DNA here is from genome assembly GCA_034780135.1 of Jordanella pulchra. Classification (NCBI taxonomy): domain Eukaryota; kingdom Metazoa; phylum Chordata; class Actinopteri; order Cyprinodontiformes; family Cyprinodontidae; genus Jordanella; species Jordanella pulchra. The sequence continues at coordinate 9,075 of JAUZNJ010029054.1, read as the reverse complement.
AACATAAATGTCAGATGTTAACAAAAGGCAAATATTTGCTTTAATTGACGTCCATATTTTGCTTAGGAATTATTGCCAGAGTACTAAGTGATAATATGGTCTACCATCCCTGTGTTAAAAAAAAAAGAACAAAAAAATCAAGCTTGAGGCTCAGAGATGCCCTTATTTTTCAAGGCTGCAGGTGTTTCTCTTGTGGTGTATTTGCTCTGCTAAAATCTTTCCTGAAAAACCCTCCAATCCTGTTTGCAAATATGTAAAAAATACAAGAAATTTTTATTCTCCTGTAGTTAACACTTCAATTTACAGCTGCTTTCACATTTGTTCTTATTACTACAAGTAATTATCTTTGCATTTAACATCAGTCATTTAGATGAAATATTAAGGAATAGACTGACTGTTGAATATGAATTATATGACACTAGATTTAAATATTTCAACTAATTCCAAGTCGTATATTTTCGGATTTTTAAACATAGAGCTTTAACAATCTGGAGATGAATTAAAAGTGTATTTGTTCCCTTTGAGCCACATTCCAGTAAAAGTGCTTATTACATTAAATCAGTTTAGAGCACTTGCTTTCAAGTTGGTCTTATAATGCAAGACTGACACTTGCAAAAACCAAACATTACTACACAGTGATTATCTCACACCAATTTTGTGAAACTAGGAAGACCTTATTATGCAATGCCCTCTACACCTATATAATAGACTCAATGATACTCTAAATTTCATGTTTATATAGGATCTCTAATTTTTTATTAGCACACCATCTTACCTATGAGAAGATCAGACTTTTACTGGCATATTCTGATTCACTTTGAGGTCTTGCTTGCTGATTATAGCAAGAACAATTTAAAACAATTTAATAGTGCATCATGTAAAGAAAATGCAATTAATGTCTATTTGTTCTTCGTGTTCAATCCATTTAAAAGTTCTGAAAAAACAAGTCTTTCATTCATGTCATATTCAACAATTTAGGATCAATTTATTCTCCTAGCCTTATGCCAGAATTTTTCAGAATCTAAACTAGAAAGCGCCCTGGCTGCTGTAAGATTTGTGCTTTTAGGGCCTAATGTAACCCAGTTCTTTGTGTTCTCTGGTGAAATTCCTCTTTAAGTATCATCAAAAGTGGGAAAGAAGCAGTTTCTGTTTAAAAGAGCACCACAATGCAATAATGATGTAAGTTTATAAAAAATAGAGGTGGCTTCATGTCGACAGAGATATTGCTAAGGATGTTTTAAACCTTTGCGAATGGATTTTTTCAGCTTTTTTTTAGAGTGGAAATAAACCTGCCCCTATGGTAATAGGAGGAAATATGATTACTACGTCATCAGAGCTTAGTTTATGGCTTAAAACAGGAGAAATACTGCAAGAACTTCAAAGCAATAAATGCACACAGCGTGATTGAAATGTTTTTTCAACCCATAAATCAACTACCTGTTTATGCCAGTTACCCAGTTTTTCTGGGATATCTTAGCAGAATGATGCTTTAGCTGAGCCCCTTGCAATAATCCTAAATAACATGTAGCCATAATTACAGCATGACACAGCATACTAAATTCAGTGGACATCTTGTCCTTTCCGTCTGAAAGCTGCTCTGACAGATCATCCCCTGTGCCCAGTCTGTGGCTGACTGGCTTTGAAAGAAAGTATATAGTGAGATTGTAAAAGCAAGAAGAGGCAGAAGCTAAGCCAGAAGTTGACCTGACATGTGTGTCTGCATGGCTACATGAATAAAGATCTGTGTAGAATCACAGATGTGGAATCGCTGTAATGTTCTCGTGCAACTATTAAGAAAATATTAAATTTATAATTCTTTTATAGAATGTAAACCTGCCTGTGCATTTCATTAAAAAACAAAATAGAAGGCAAATCTTTCTACAGCCTATTAAGAGCTGCAAGATGATACTTTCCTTGTATATGTTTGTGAATGGCGGATCTGTGACAGCGGCTGCTGCTCATGATGCATCATCCTGGCTCCCTTTAAAATGTGTTATTTCAGGTGCAAAAAAAAAATAAATAAATAAATAAATTCACCAGAGAAGTTCTGCACTGTTCCTGCCAAAGCTGACGCATTCCTGCTTCTCTTCTGTAGACTCATACTCGTTGGCATACAGAACACATTTTGGCAGAAGGATGAAACCAACATTTTGAAATAATTCCTTTTGAATTAAGAGATTTATATTCATCTTGGATTTTGCAGGGGGTAAAACAGCTGATTTACATACAAAACCTTGGTCAGAGCATGGATGGAGCATACAAATTGGATCCACACCTGTCTGCTCTGTATTTAGAAATCAACACACACATAAATGTGTGTTGTGAGAGATAATCTCAGTCGGGAACTGTTGATGATCACGTAATATCCATTTTAATGTTTAGAAATGATATATTGTGCTTAGCACACTTCTAAAGAGAATGTGGAACTCTCGCCAGTTTTCTAAAGTTGTATGGAGCAGGAAGCAGTCCAGTGCTCCCCCTCTCCTTATGTTGCTGTCCACTGCTGGTCAGCTGGCTGGGATTATATGCTTGCCAAACCATCAGGTAGCAGTAGAAGTACAGTGGTAGTGAGCTATCTTACATTTTGTAGTATGGAAAAAGATAACGAAGAGAGGAAATGGTGTATAGCAAGGTTTTAAAATTAGTTGATAGCATATATTTCAGCCATGCATTAAATCCTTTCTTATTCATTTTGTCTTTTTCTTTTAAACTTATCAATTCTGTTTTTGCAACTTTTTTGCGCACAGTGCAAGTGGCCCTCACTGAAATTGTCTTGTGGTATTTTCTGATAGCATGTTTGCCTAAAGGAGTGTGATTAAAAATCGACAGAAGAAAAACTGACACCAATTTTACAGATGTTCTCTTTTTCTTGTCTTACTTTTTAATGTACATCTTGGTGATTTTAATCTATTTCGCGCTTTTTTATCACTCTGTTCTGCAATATATCATTATTCCCCTTTTTCCTGGTGTTTCTGTCCTTCAAGAAAATATTATTTCCGCTGTTTGAAAAAAACATTTCCAGACATAAAAACTCTTAGTAGTAAAGATGTGGAAACCAAAAGAGCCTCTCCCTTAAGATTTTTAGTCTACGGCAGTACTGTTTTGAACCTATATTTGACATGTTGAAAACTTTTAATAATTTAAACTACTAGTACAGCAATAATCAATCTGATGACAGACCCCCCCGCCCCCACAGCAGAAACAAAAACACTCTAAATAGAAGAGTTTATTTCAAGTGAGACCCTAAATAAATAAAAACATGACAAGTTTATGTTTATCCTCTATTAAAAATGTATTTTTTTTGTCTACGTAGTGCCTTGCAAAGTAATTACACCCCTTGACCTTCCATCCATTCATCCATCTTCTCCCGCTTCATCCGCCAGGGTTGCAGTTGGGCCGGCGCCTATCTCCGGCAGACTATGGGCGTAAGGCGGGGTACACCCAGGACAGGACGCCAGACTGTTGCAGGGCAACACATAGACACACTAGGACGAACAACCACGCACACACACTCACACCTAGGGACATGAAAGATGCCAATTAACCTAACAGTCATGTTTTTGGACTGTGGGAGGAAGCCGGAGTACCCGGAGAGAACCCACGCATGCACGGGGAGAACATGCAAACTCCATGCAGAAAGACCCCAGGCCGGGATCGAAAAACCCCTTGACCTCTTTTACAAATGTCACATTACTGCAGCAAACAACAAATGATTTCTTTTTTATATCATGTCAAAGGCAATGCATCTGTAGAAGGTAAGAAATAAAGTTTTAATTTTATTTCAAATATTATAATCATAAAAGTGTATCATGAGTCAAGCCCCTTTATTTCTAATACCCCAAATTAGCGAGATATCTCCTAATGACTCTGAGTAATATCTGACTTAATCTCAATTATGTGAAGGACCTAGAGGTCTGGTAAAGGAAATGTGTCAGCAAGCAGCATCATACACACAGATTAAAGATAGAATTTTAAAGAAATGTAAAACCCAGGTAGAGGAGTCTGATGATGGCTAAATTAGAAGTCACGACTCCACAGTTCTTTATGAAAGAGTTTGAAAAAATAAATCAGTTGTTCAATGAAAGCTACAATCCATGTAGAACATAGATCACGTTCTGCTCCAATGAGATTTTAAATGATAATTTTTATGGAAAATGAACACTGCACATCATCCTCAAAGCACCATCACCACCATAATGCAGCAAATGTTTTTCTTCAGCAAGGAAAGTGAAACTAGTATTGATAGAAATAGGGATGAGGGAGTTTAAAACAGCTGCAAAATACTTTAAACTGGGGTGAAAGTGCAACTTCTACATTGATACACTGAAGTTGCCCTTTTAAAGTCCTGGGTTTAATCCTGAGATGAGTAATCCAGGTTTAGTAGGTAAAAATCCTGTACAAAGATTAATTCCATATATTTGCATTTCCTGCTCCGCAGCATAGACAGTTTTTAAAACTGTGTTCCCAAACTTCAGCCCTTGAGGGCCAATGTCCTGTAATTTTTAAACTCCTCTCTAATTCAATCCAATGGGAGCTCAGTTGCAGAGCCCTGCATTGCTTGTCTGCATTCTACTGAGGTAGTTAAGCCATTTTATTCAGGTGTGCATGGCAAGGGAAACATCTAAATGTTGCAGGACACTGACCCTAGAGGATTGGAATTGGAGACTACTGGCTTGAATCACCTGTTTAAGTGAATAAGGTGAAGAAAAAATAGGCTGAGTTTTATTCTCTGAAGCTGGATTTAACTTTGGTAAACAAACCCATGAGAAATAGTTCTTCAAATTAAAAATAACTTAAGCCATTTCACAAAGAAAAGTGAGTAAATATTTCAGTATTCAACATATAAAGAAAAACAGAGAGACCAAGAAAGCACAAGGCACTTTTCACATTTGAATTTCTAAGAAGCAAATTAAAATCATGTATCATGTTCCATATTTTATATTAAAAAAAAATATATTTCAAGGCACCATGTAAAGGCATTTTGGAAGGTTTATTGTTTTCTAGCTCTTCAATCTAACAGAAATGACATAAAAAAACAAAGGAGCAGATTATTCTGCATCATGAGTACATGAAAACTAAAAGTAGTGTCTAATGAAGTGGAGTTTATCTTCAGGCAGCCTCGTGTGTTATAAGGAGACATGGCAAAAATGAGAAACACTTTACTTTAACCATTATTTCAGTACTCCAATAATTGCGCAGTGGGGGCTAAGTATTTCATTCTCATTAGAGCTTTTAGAGTTGTGCAGTAAAAGCTATGCAGCCCATATGACTAAAGTCTAGAATAATAGTAAGAGTGTGGTCTTCTGTTAATCTATCAGGGGGATATGGATTTTAAAAGTTTGGACAGCTTTTCTTTTCACATTGGTGGAAGAAAAAAAGACTACAGTAAATCTATCTCCACCAGACTTAGCAAACAGATGATGTAGAATATGCTGGTAGAAATAGCACCCGTGTGTAACCCGTGCATAACTCATAAACTGCAGTGCGGCATCGGCTGTATTAATATCACACAGTGCATCATAGCGAATCCTTACGCAGATGAATATTTAATTCCCACAGAGCAACAGAACCTGATGTGCAAATTAAAGATGCACATCAACGGTCGACGTCTGTAAAAAGACATCTGCAGGGCAGCCTCGTGAATGGGTCATATTTTAAACATCTGGTTACGACCCAGCCCGGAGGAGTAGCACTGCACGCATCACAACAGATAGGAACACGTTCAAGAAAAACACAGAAACAAACAAACAAACAAAAATCAGTCTCGGCACCCTGCATTGGAGAGACTGAGTCTAGAGCAAAACTTGAGACTTACCCCGTTTGAACATCTTGCTCGTCTAGTTATGCGTTATGTCGTCCTGTGTCCGAGCCGTCTCATCGATTCTTATATTCCAGGCTTTGAAACTTGCGCCTTTTACTTTTGGAGTCGTTTAGGTGCGGATCGGGTAGAATGCCAAGTGTCACTCCTCTGAATATCCGTGCGCTCCCGTGGATTCAGCTCAAGTCGCAGACTGCCATGGTTTCAACAAACAATAAGCTCATTTCTCTTAAAAAGTCTGACCCACCTCCCTCGAAGCTTGGAAATGTAGATAGTCACTGTAAACTGCTGCAATAAATGGCTCTTCCAAGTCCAAACATCAAGTCCAGTGTTTGAGGACGCACAGCGGAAACCCCTCGCCCAGCTAACTCCTTTCTCAGACCTAAATGACCGCACAGGCTGCAGATCACTTATGGTAACCAGAGACAACAAAACCCCCCGAAAAAAAGCTGCTGAGATTTAGATGCTCATACCCATAAATTCATCCAAATCGTATCACAACCGCCCAAAACTACAATCAACATAAGTTATTTAGGTTCACATTCCGCGTCTAATGCCAGAAAACGAGCACAGACTCCTCAAAACATTCCCATTAATGTGGACTTTAATTCCGTATATTTTTCAAGATAGCGTCCCTCTTCTCTTCTCAGCTCTTCTTACATTTCTGACACCTTATCTGAAAAGATCGTTCGTAGGTTTCCAACTATGGACCAGATCGCTGTGCGCTCAGGAGGGAAGGCAAAGAGTGATCCAGTCTCAGCCCCTCCACCACCTCCCCTCCATCCCTTTCACTTCAACTGTCCCTGACTGTACTATAGCCTGGGACGCAAATATACTTCTAGTACAACTACTAGCTACTATTAATTCTTCTTCTACTAATACTACTACTACTAATGATTATGATAATATTAATAATTAAAATGACTAAAATAAAATCCAGCTACTATGATATTCTAAGGGATTTAATTTGTTATGTTTCTCTTTTTTCTGGGGGTGGGTGGGTTCATTTATTACTTTTGTGCTTTAAAAAATCTTAGTGTCATGGGGTATTTATTTTTATTAATATAGAGCAATTAACGTAACCTTTTAAACCGTAGAAGTTTATGTAAAATAGTTATACTTTTAATCAACAGTTTTTATTATTATTATTTTGTGGCAAAATATGCTATGATTTAATTTGGCTTTCAGTTTAATGTAGCTTTCTATTCATTTTTTGTAGTTTTATTTTATCTAGCTATATGAATGCGTACTTTCTAATATTTTACTTTTACAAAAATCAACATTTCTCCTTTTTGTTTGTAATTCTTATTTTCTGGTATGCTGTCTTGTCCCGCGCGGTAGCATCGATGCGTTCGGTGCTCAGCTTATCGAGACTTTCCTCTTTGAGTGATTGGACGTGCCTTTCTGTCGCTCATGTGCTTTCTTGTTTGGAAGTTAGCAAAAATGGCTGCACCCGACAGTGGAGTGCAGATGGTACCTGTCAAAAAGCCCACAGGTAGATATTTTCACTAATACATCCTTTACTTTGTCGTGACGTCTAATGTCCGGTGGGTGTTTCGCCCATAGTGGGAGTAAGATGCAGTTTTACCGACTTGCTTTTGGTTGACCGCTATCTGGTAGATGGGAGGTGAAGTTGGAGAAACAACATAACGCTTTAAATGTTACTAGTTACTCCTTAATAGGTTATTGGATGTCATAGGTGGTATACTTCAGGTAGTTTACAACGTTTCATTTTGTTATTCTTGTTTCCTTTATTTAGTTTTAAGCTGTGGCTTTTGCTACAACGTTTCTCTCTACCTGGAATACCATTATTTTCAAACGTACTTAAACTATTTTTTTTTCTTTTAAGGTATAGCAAAAAAGTTAACGATTGAGCCATAGCCATTTCCAAGTGAGTCTGTTAAAGCTTTTTCTCACTTGTGATAGGATACAGTCTAGGTAGATACAAAATACAATGGTTTAGCTGGTCATGGTATTGAATTAGTCCTCTTACACTGTCCTCTTTAGTGTTAAATTGTACTTTTTGAAAATTTTTTATATATATATTTATATTCCTTGCTAAAAAACCCTCCATCGCCCTTTTTTACTTGGTCTCCGTTATTGTTTTTTTTGACAGCCTCCGAACTGTTTGTTCATGATTCCGCTGCGCAGTCTTTAGTTTAAAACTGGAGGTTTCAACGTGATTCCTAGAGCAGCTCTCTAACAGCTTCTTTCTTTCTAATTTGATCACTACATTTTTACAGATAGAGGAAAAAAGCTTATAGATTTTCCTTTGCATTAACTTTTTAATGATTTCCCTTATTTTTTTGTTATTTTTATATCACATATGAATAGTGATGCTTTCTCTTTTAAAGTAAAAATAGAAGTAATGAATTTCCATGTTCTTATTGTTGATATGTAAGCTTATTTAATAAAGCTATAATAGATATCTGATGGCTTTAGATTTAAAAGTTATTTCTTTTACAATTTGCTGTCAATGAAATCCTATTAAATAATGAATATTATGATTCTGTTTAATGTGTTTTTTCTAAATTCGGCGAGTTTTAAAAAAATCTTTTACTCTTGAATATTGTTATTTTCAGGAAACTCTTGATTCTTATCAGATTTTTTTCTTTTTTTATATTGTATGACTCATCCTGTGTGTTTTTCCTATCAGAAATATCACAATAATCCATTTTCTCTGCAGTCAGGGGCCAACGACGAGTAGCCAATCAAATTCCAGATGAAATCCTCCAAGACCTTGAGCTACAGGAAGCAATCAAAGTCCTGCCACCAAATTACAACTTTGAGATTCACAAGACTGTTTGGAGAGTGAGACAAGCGAAAGCAAAGAGAGGTGATTATTTACATTTTTCTGTGGTCATATTCTCTCTTCATTCAGAAATATACTTGTTTATATTTATAAATCCATGCAGTCTAATCAAACAGTTTATAAATATTCATAATGCACACCTTTAATGTACGCTAGTAAACCAAAGTGAACAATATATTACCGCTGGCTGCACACAGTGTGGAGCAAAACCTAAAAAATCATCCACATGCAAAAAAACAAAAATCAATTTTTTGCCCTGAGTTCCACATTGTTTTGGGCTTTTATTGCATGAAAAGCACGTTCTCGTCAAAACACCTCTGGGCTTCTTAGTGGATCGGATCAGAGCATTTTCATTGTAAATAAGAACAGAAATGAACAGATGGCAAAGTTCAGGGCTGACTGGAGCAAGCTGTGTCCATCCAGGATTAAACACACACACACACAC
>JAUZNJ010029053.1:0-15659 GCA_034780135.1 Jordanella pulchra | reverse complement strand
TTTTGGAAGCAATGTTATTGTTGCAAGTTCTAAAGATTGAGGAAGTACTGTCTTTTGGAATGCCTCCTTAATCATACATGTCAGGGGGGTTAATAATTTATTTGAAAAAGTTTTAAAATATTCAATTGGAAACCCATCTGGCCCTGGGGCTTTATTATTTTGTAATGATTTAGCAGCAAGGCGAACCTCTTCCTCACTTCATAACCCCATACAAACTTCATTTGTATGGGGTTATGATCTGAAATCGTAGCTGCTAAATAAGAACAGGTTTTAATTTGTGACGAGTGGGTGCGAGGTTAAAAACATGTCTATTTTTGAATAAGTGTGGTGGACATTGGAATAGAATGAGTAGTCTTTGCTGGTTGGATTACGCAAACGCCATACGTCCCCCAATCCTAATTCTTTCATGCCCTGAGTCAGAGCAACCGCGGATCTGGACAGTGCAACAAGTTTAGGAGAGGAGCGGTCTATTGATGGATTAAGAACCAGGTTATAGTCGCCTCCCAATATACATGGAGCTTCAATCGCTGCCAGTTTTAGAATTAAGTCATTAATGAATTCTGGGTGATCTAAATTTGGGCCATACAAAGATACAATTACTACCCCGTTTGTATTTATTACACAATCCACCAAAATTAATCTGCCTAATCTGTCATTTTCCATATAATTTAGCCTAAATCTGAGATTTTTATTGACAAGCAAGGCTACACCTCTAGCTTTGGATGAAAAGGAAGAATAAAATACATGACCAACCCAGTCTCTGCGCAACTTTAAATGTCAACCTTTAACCTGGCTTAAAGTATATCAGTCTGTCTTCACATGCATCTTTTCAGCTTCAAGCTCAATATAATCCACCTTTTTATGAAAAACAAAAAGTTTAAGGCAACAAATACCAGTAAAAATACAATTTAATTCATATTATGTACAAAATACATTTTTATGTACTAAAATGTACACACTCAGGATTACGCCTGGCCAGTGTTTACACCAAGTGAAAACTTCACACAGGTAATCATCAATTGGAGAAAGAAAGGAGAGAAGTAGTTGATCACAGGAACATAAAAAAACGTAGTGATCGGAGTTTACAGAAAGACAAACAGGCAGCCATATCCTCGTCTACTTTAAACACCGTGGAAATACCAAACTGATCAGCTTATCTAACAAAGTAAAAAGCATATAGAAAACATCCCAGTAGGTGCTACAGTGGTCACCAAACATGTCACTGGGTGCTGAAATGGTCACCAAAACGAGGCTATAATACATTAACGTGGTTATAAAGAAAGACAAATCAATTTCTGTTAATGAGCAAATACCTGATTAAACTTTTAAAGCAGCAAAAAAAGAGATTTTTCCAGAATGTAGACTGAGACAAGGTGAAACAGAAACTATTCATTTAGTGAAAAATGATAAACACAGTAAAATCTCCCTTAGAAAAATATGCATCTTTATCACAAAATCCTTCATAAAATCGAACAATTTCATGACTTTCTAAATATTAGGATTTCACTTTAAGCATTTCTACAGTTAACATAAGAAACATTTTCTTACATCTTTTAAATGAATAGAAATAAATTATCAGTGATTATTTGTGCATGTGCTGCTTTGTCTAAAGAAAGTTCCTGCGTCAAACTTCAGATCTGAAGACTAACAGGTGGTTTGGTGTTTTCCAGAGCAGCATGTTGTTCCCAGTTTATTCCAATAGTGAGATATGCTGATATCACAGGAAACTGAGCACCACTCCGAGTAGAGTAAGTTTTTGTTTATTTTGACAAGTATTGTCTCAAATAAACTTGGCTGAGTCTCTTTTGCTGATGAGGACCTCCAGCAGGCGCAGTTTGGCTTTCACATGTTTGTATTCGTGGTACTCTTCTGCAAGTGGGGACCGGTCTTCTTTCTGGACAGTTCTGTGCAAAAACAGGATTACAGAAATGAGTAAATGAAGATATCATGTAAAGGAGTAGAGTAGGGTTACTATGCCATAGTCTTACCTTCCGTTTTGTCTGAAGAATTGGTCCTCAAACTCTTTCAGGTTTTTGCGGAGCCTTTTCTTTTCCTCTCTTGTCTCTTGAAGCTGCTCCACGAGTTCCTGCCTGTGATGGAGGGAGGAAAAAAAAGGTTCAACTTAAAAGGTCAAATGTTAAAAAAAAAACATATGCTTCGCTTGGCGAAATTTTGCCACAACCATAGGTTTGTAGGGTAGGTGTAGCCTTGGGTAGGTGTGGGCCTGATTAGCTGTTAACCCTATTAACCATTAGTTGTGCGCTCAGATATTCTCTAGCTTTAGTAACTACTGATATGGTTAACATATCAAAGCAGCGAACACATTTTGAATAGCTCGAGTACACATTAGCTTTGTCAAAGCACCAGTGGCACAATTGGTCTTGTCAACCTATTTACATACGTCTTTACAGAAAAAACTCCAGATTGGCATTGAATGCACGTTAAGAAACTGTACTGAAAATAATTTATTTAAATCCTTAATCGTAAATTTTATAATGTTAATAATATACATTTAAATATTAAAATCTAGAGCTAAAAACAAAGCACATTTATTTTTGTCAGTTAAGTTTCTACCTGTTATAAAAATGGGCCTATTTTCTTAGGTAGTTACATATTTACTTTCATTTATTGCAAAAAACATCTTCATTTAGTAGAAAACCATGTTGGACACGTTGTTTCGACTGCTAATCGAACGGTTATGGAAATCACTTCACCGCTCTTCACTGCAACTGAGAAACTACCGAGCAAACAGAAACTTCTCCACACCATTCAAAATGAGACCAGTCTCTACTGGATGTTAAAATAGCATCAGAATTTAGTTATGATGTTTTGTTGTGCTCAATAAAACACGTCCAGTGAATACTAAGTAGTATAAAACAGCAGGCTCATTTACTTACATGGTGGCTGAGTGCAGGTTGGACAGCCCCATGTCTGCTGTTGTTTTGGAGGGTGAAAGGTCGTCAACAGGAGAAATGAAACCATCCACTTCTTCGTCCATGAAGCTGAAAACGCTGAGCTCGGGCTGAATGTTCTCCATGTCATCCTTCATCCTCAGCTTTGTGTCTGTTTCATCCTCTGAGCCGTCCTCCTCCTCCTGACAGCAGAAACCAAAATGGCGTGAAAAAAAAGAGAGCAGGACGAAGGGTCACACCGGTTTAGACATGGAGGATCATGCAGGGTTAGTCCCTAGATCACTGTTTATACCCATTAGTCTGTATGAATGGAAGAAGATCATGGTTCTTTAGGTTTTCATCAGCCAACATTAAATGATTCAAACATCAACGGCTGCTGATTAAACAGGTGAACTGGTGGCAGGTAACAGACAGCCGCCCAATCAACAGGCACCAACTATCTCCATCAGAGGGAAGCATGGGGGGGAAAACAGCAGGTCTTCACCTTGATATCGTCGAAGAAGAGAGCAGTTTCCCCCTCGATTATGGGCTGAAGGAGGGGGCCACGGCGCTTGCTGGAGGGGGAGCCCTGTGGTGGCGGTCAAGAAGGGAGGGGTTAACCACAGCTGGATGCTATAAGCACCAGGAGACACAGCTGGCTTACATGGAGCTCAGATCTGCATCCATGCATCTATGTAACATCAAATTACAGTACAAAATGTTTGAGGTTTTTCCCTCAAACGTTTAACACTCTCTGTGTTTAATGTCCTAAAGTCCCTCTGAAGGATCCTCGGTGATCCTTTGATCTGTTAAATCTGGACTTGGAGGCCTGAGAAGGTAACAACACGTATGTGGCGTGACAGCCACGTGTTCTGCCAGCAGGCAGCATCCAGGATTAGGCGTGTGTCGACATGCGGAGTGTGTGCTGAGAGGAGGGAGCAGGACTTACGATGACGGGGATGGTGGAGGCTCTGCAGAGGATCTGCTTCACAAGTCGGTATCTGTCATACAGCGGCTTCATGACCTGCCGCTCGCTCTTGGTCACCTGGAGCAAAAACACGTCCTGTTAGCATGTTTGGTTTTCCTCACGTTTTTAACAGATCAGATGCCTCCTGAGGTCTTGAAGGCTCTGAAGTTTCAAATGCTGCTCAGCAACCAAAACAGCAGAGCGTAGAGCTAGACTTTGACTGGACCATGGTTTAATGGGGGCAGTCCTGTTGGAGATTAACTTCAACCCACAGCATGATGCTGCCGCCCCCATGTTTCCCACTGAGGGTGGCAGCAGTGCCTGATTTCCTATGTGTTTCCGTCTGGATGGGATGGAGCTCCATGTCTGGAAGCCGAGCCTGCTCCGAACATCTCCATCAGAAGGACACCTCTGAAACCAGGCAGCTCATAAAGCTGTGATTTTTGTGAAGGTTGGTATGGAAGGAAACTCACAGGGCGACCATGGATGCTCTCGTAGTGGAGAAGAGCCTTCTGCAGGGCCACCTTCTCTGCTCCGATTTGGTCCCGTGTCATATCCTGCCAGAGTAGGCGAGGTCAGAACTCCTTCGGTTTCTTTCAACATTTATTGTTGGATCTTCTCGCTTTTACCTTGATGTCCTCTGGTCGGTTCATCTCCTCCCGCTTCTCCTGTAGCTTCTTCAAAATGGAGTCCAGGGTGCTCTCCACCGGAGGCTTGGGTGCCTTCTCCTGCTGGGGTTTCTTGTCCAGCTGGGAGCCAAAGCTTTTGGGCAGCGTGTTGCTGCGCTGACGGGTCACAGGGGTGAGGTCCTCCTCCGACTTTATCAGCTTACGTTCTGAAGGAAGGAAGAGGAGACGGATGTCCGAGGTCGCTCCTCACAGACCAAGCTTCCTGGTTGTTTGCACTTCATTTACCTTTCAGCTCTTTCCGAAGTCTGGCCAGCTCGTTGAGCCACCTCAGCACCTCTGGGTTTGCAGCTTTGTCGCTGTGGGAAGGCTGGAAAGCAGATGATGAGCTTTTCTGACGAGGATCAGAACCAATCATGGTTTCTGGGGTCTTCGTGGGAACTACATACCCTGTATTTCCTCTCATCTTCAAACTTCTCCTCAAACCTCTGGATCTTTTTCTTCAGTATGTGAATCCTCTTGGTGAGCTGGGCAGAGGTCAGCTCCTCCCTGTCGTCATCACAGGACCCCAGCGATGAGCTCCGCCTGCGACTGAGAGACAAAAGGACACCTTCCACCTCTGGTCTCCTTCACCTGCAGCAACGCAGGCAAACTTCCTGCCTACCTGATGAAGGAGTGAGCGTTCGGCGGCGAAGGAGGCACCTCAGTGTCGTCCAGGTACTGCTGGCTGTGTCCGTAGGCGTAGAAACGAGGAGAGACCATGGGGTCGCTGTCCTCCTCCAGCAGCTGGCGGATGAGACGTCCCCCAGCATGGGGGGACAGCCGAGCCTCCTCGCGGTCCATGCTCTCCCTCTGCAGCGGGCCCGCTGGGATCGGTTCTGAGGAAAACACCAAGGTTACCCTTTGACTGGGATCTAGACTTACTCCAGTAATGGTTGTGGTGCAGAGAGTTCTAACCCAGATGAACCACACCAGAAGAAGCACCAGTGGCTTTTATTTTGAAAGTATGCAGACAGGAAGTGTGTTTAGAGAAAATGGGGCGGGACCCAAACCTGCAATGTTGCATGAGGACCAGAGCCTCCACACAGTCACATGCCTACTAAAGAGTAAAACTAAAAAATACCAGAGAGGCAGAAAGCTGCACAGTGGCGCCATCTACAGTTGGCCTCCTTTCCCCTCTGGAGAGCAGGAGGAGGAGGTCAAGCCTCCATCCCTGCCAGATGATTGTTTTCTTAGAGACAGTGGCTGATTCTGGAGGTGAAGGAGAGCAGTGGATGGACATCCAGAGGAACCCGTCACATCTGCCATGTTCTCTTAGCAAGGGAAAGATTTGGCCCAAACTAGAAGCGGATTCCACAACAAGAACCCAGCAGGTTTTTGTCCTTTTCACTGGAGTCATATAGTTTGCTGAGAGGGCGCCTGAGGCGGGTCCTGTCAGGCTCCATGGCATTTCGAATTAATCCTTTAAGTCAACCAATGGTTCAGGATTAACTAGATTCATGAAACCAGAAACCCGCCTGTGGCCCGTTCTGATACTGGCTGGTTCTGTTCCAGATCACTCAAGCAAGCTGCCGTCACACAGGCAGCAGAGTCTTTCTCTGCTGATGGCGGAGGGACTCACCGTCACAGTGACTCGGATGGAAAACGCTTCGGAAGTCTGGGAGGAAAGGGGGATCTGGAGGAACAGAGAGAGGAAGGAGAAACGTAGGAGAAGGAGGTAAAGGAGAGACTAAAGCACTGCTGGCAGCCAGCAGCTCATAACAGCCCCCAGCTGATTAAACACAGCACCAGAACCTGCTGGGTTCTGGGAATGACTGATGGCATGGTCCAGTTCTACCTCACCAGGGTTTTTAATACTGAAAGGAACCGGGGCCCGGTACTAGAACAAGAAATGGTTCCGTCATGGAATTAGTTTTAATTCAGCTCGGCCTGGTTACCTATACCAGGTCCGACTCACCGGCAGCTCTATCCTCCTTAAAACCTCAGATTACTGTGATCACTCTACAACTGACAGATACAGACCCTAAAGAACCCAAAGAACCTACGGAACACTGCTGGCCAGCTGGCTGATCTCCTCCAGTGTTTGATCAGGGGGGTGGGGGGGGGCTAGTATTTTTCCAGGTTGGGCTCAGATGTGAGGCTGAAGCACAGCTAACAGGAAACCAGTGAGCATCAGCAGGCGGAACCGGAACAAAAAGCGGATCAGAACAGCGTGTTCTCTGAATGTTCCTGGGGATTCTGCACCATCTATGCAAACGATCAGGTGGGAAACAGAACCAGACCAACAGCAGAAGGAAGCAGAAAAAAAATCTGAGAAACATGAAGAACATTCGGAGAGGAAGAAGAGGCGGAGGAAGAGGAGCAACGATTGTTTCACTTTCCTGATGGTTTCACTCCAGTTATCTCCCGTGGGAATATTCCAAACTGCTCCATTAGTGAGCACCATTATGAACCTCGAACCGAACCTCCCATCTTATGGTTCTGGCTGAAAGCTGAAGGCGGTTGAGCCCAACAGACCTCCAACTGTAGCCTTACTCTGGGATCCAGAGCAATGTGTTCCGATTCCACAGAGGACGGAGCAAGAGACCCAAAGAGGACCAGTTCTGCTCAGCAGCAGAACCACAGTTGGAGCAGCAGCCATGAACTGGAGACTCACCTCCCCAGCTGCTGTTGTCCGTCAGAGCTGTCAGGTCCAGTCGGGGAACGTTGTCTAGATCCGGTTCCGAGGACCGAACCTCACCACCTCCGATCCTCCCCACGTCACAAGCGACGGGCGACTCCTGGATCTTCATTCTGAGCGTCTGAACCACCATGAAGAGAAGAAAAGAGCTTTCAGTCCAACAACAACAACAACCTGCAGGCGGGGGGGGAGTATAAGAGGAGCAGAGAGGGGAGGGGCCCTGATTCTGATTGGCTGCAGAAAAAAAAATAAAAACATCCGCCCACCGGAGCGTTTCTTGATCTGATTGGGGAGAATCGACTTAGCCCCGCCTATTTTTAATCGTCACCGCCCTCTTTCTCCAACGTAGCTTTCCTACCCGCGCGGTATGGCAAGGTAGATCAAATATAATCACAGAACGCTTAACAAAAGTCTTTATTTTTGATATGAAACAAAACAAGTTTCAATATTCAAAGAAAGAAAGAAAGAAAGAAAAGGAATGAATGAATAAATGATGGTTCTGTAAGCCTCTATTGAAACTTTAATTGAATGATTCCATTATAGGAAAGTTTTTCTTTTAAATGTTGATGATGAAACACGCTGTCAGGGCAAAATGTTAATAGACCTCAGTTGCTGTAGTGGCAGATCTGATGCTTCTTGATAAAACCATTCGGAGCTGAAGTTCTGTAAACAGTTTGGTGTCAGTCCGATCCGCTGCAATAAATATAATATTCATTTTTTCTCTTAGTTTTTTTTATTAAACGAGCTTAAAAAACCCCAGCAAAGTTCTGCAGTCATCTGCCGTCTAAAAGCTGAACTATCTCCAGTCCATCTTAACATGAGAAGGCAGGACTGTTTGGGGTTCAGTGAGTAAAACTTCCATTTATAGAAATATATCAGTATAGGAAGACATGAGATGAGAGAGTTGTTTACCTCTAAAAACTGATTGATTATATAACATATAGCATGCCATACAATGACCCCGAATAAGCGCGCCTCCGTGGGGTTGTTTGTTTCTGCAGGGAGGGGCGGAGGGACGCCGAGGAGGAGGAGGAGGATGGAGGAGGGGCGAGGAAGGAGAACACGGAGAATGTGAGCTGGTACACGTAGGCGGCCTGGATGGCTCCTCTTTTCCCTCCAGAAACCTTCTGCAGCCACTACGTCCTTCTGCAGCTCATATAATCTGTTATTTTATCCACATTTAGAGCAAATTGCCTGGAAGCTGTTCATCGGATTTAATTTTTTTTTTCTCAGTGAGTAAACAGCCCAGTTTGGGGTCTGGGGAAGACTGAAAAACAAAAACAACCTGACTGGGTGCCACAGATGCTTTACAGTAAAGGCTGCATATTAACCCCCCGGTTTCAGTCATGATGTCACCCATTTGTTTCAGGTGGACTCCAGAGCAGCCTGATCAAGATCAGCTCCAAGCCCAACGCCTCAAGCTTCCTCAGCTGCTGCACAGGAAGTGGGTGTGATGTGATTCAGAGAGCATACCAAGTGGCGCTGCAGATCCTGTGTGAACGTGCAGACTGTGACCGACTGACTGTACAAACATCCTCTGCATGGAGCTGACGCTCCAGAACGTTCCCCTCCTCTCTGCTGTCGGAGTCTGGCATCGGTCTGGCAATATCGTCCAGAGGCTTTTCAACACCCAGCATGGCACCAGTCCAGCTGTTACCAGCATCTCAACATCTGCTCCCACAGCTGCTGTGTCCAACCAGCCTGCAGCTGGTTTCCACTAATGTGTGTTAAAGAAGGCCGACCCTCAGTCCACCTCTGGCACAGTCATGCTGTGTCTCAGAAAACGGTCCTGCTTCCATTTCAGGAGATGTTTTGGCATGTTTCTCTGGCTCTCTGTTATTCTGTTCACAGTTTTCTCTGTTGTCTGAAAATAAAAACTTTTCGTATTCTTTTAATCAGAGTCACATAGATCGGCTCCAACCTGGATGTTTAGCCTTCATAAAAGCCTGACTGTGTAAACATGTCGTCTAATGCATAAAGAACACCTCATGTTCACACAGAAGCTTGGTGACAGTCTGACCTGCATGGTGAGAAAAACAGCTCATCCAGGGGAAACCTGTGATCTGGATGTACAGAACCCGCTGCCTGCTGACAGCTCCATCAATCTTTAAAACATTTTTCAAAACTCGCTCTGTGTTTCACCTTCGGTTAATAAGGTGAAGTGAAGGGATGAACGTTCTCCTGATTGGGTTTAATGAATCGTTCTTAAAAAGAATCATCAAAACGGACTAAATCTGCTCATTTCCTCGTTCTTGTTATTCATACCATGTTAAATGATTGGATTATATGTCGGACATTTTGATGTATTTAAGCCTTTATCAGGAGAATAATCCAATGTTTTTCTGATGTGATTAAATGGATCAATAATCACTGAAAACACACCAGATGATGCTGGTGATTGGAGCAGCAGCCAAACTCCAGAGAACTCCTGTGTTCCTGTAGAATCTGATCACGATGGCGTTTTGATCGCTTTTAAAACCCATCTTCAGGTTACGCTCTGGTCTTTTCTTGGGTTTCTTTTATTTTTAACACAATTGTTATTGTTTAAAAAACGTTTTTGCTTTTAAGATTCGATGCCAAACAAAATGTTCATTAAATTCTTCTGATTTGAACATTTTGTTACTCTGATTACTCCTCAATAGGTTATAATTTCAGGACGTGGTGTGAAGAGAAATCAATGTTTGAAGCTAACTTGCAGGTCAGAAAATATAACTATGATTTCTTGCTTTGGTGGAGGTTATATGAAAAAGTGGGAATTGCACATAAATATCTTGATCTTCTCCTCAAGAGCTACAGAACATCCATCTCAAATTCAATTTAGACAAATATAAGGTATAATCGTACTGGAACATGAGCTGTTAAAGAACCAGAGGAACTTCCCAGTACAATGATAACTCATCATTCAGTTTCTTTAAAAGAAGAAGTTTCTCCCATGAAAACAGAATAAATCGTTCCATCTGCCCACAAACTCACACACCTACAGCCTGGTTAAATCATAAACAACGCTCATCATGAGCCACATTCTTTTTTTCTCTAGGACAGAAAACTGAAATTAGAGCTGTTTCCATGAGCATCATCTGCTCATGTTATTAAAGCCAACAGAGGTTTTAACATCACATCCATCCTGACGTTCTGCTTCAAATCAACAGAACTTCAGTGGAGAACCAACCCATTCACCAACTCCTGCAGTCTGCATCAAAATGTTCTCATGAAAAATGCTGAAACATTGTTATAGTAGAGAGTTGGGTTGCATAGAAAAGCTCTGCATGGTTAAAAGAACACAACAGATAAATCAGCTGCAGGTGGAGCGAACATAGGAACAGTAAATCCAGGGCTGAAGGTCCTGCTCAGGATGTTCTAGAGGTTTGTGTTCCTCACTGGGCACTTCTGCTTTCCTTTTATAGAAGATTCAGATGTACTATAATGGCTTCCTCGGGTGTAGAGTTACTAGTCCTAGAGCAGCGGCCCCACCCTTAGAACTTTGGAGCTCATCAATTTGAACAATAATCTGCAGCGTCCTCATCATCCCTGAGCTTTGGAAAGGCTGGCAGGAAGCAGCGACCCTTGGAACACGGGGAACACCAGGGCTGGATCTCCAGGGTTCAGAGAACTGATTTCTGTCTGTAAACATTTCTGGTTCAGATCTTAGACACAGACCAGGAACTAAAGGAGCACCGACCATCACACTTCCTAACAGCTGCCATTAGCCTGAGCGCTAACCATAAACACCCCTTGCCTGATAGCCTTAGAGCCTAATGGACTGCTGTCAGTCTGTGAGAAGCAAAGTGCATAAAAATTGAATAAAACGATTACATTTCAAAAGCAAAATAACAATCATTTCACTATTTTTTCGTTTAAAGTTCCACCTACCTTTTTTGGGGTTGATGTTTCTAAACCTTTGACTTAACTTAAACAGCAGGAAGCACATCTGAAGGCTCCCCTCCTGTCATTAAGGCACCGCTCCAACATTTTCCCTTTATTCTTTTTACACTTCTGGAGGAGGTGACGGTATTTAGTTCAGGTTTAGTTATTCCTGCTCTTATAAGCTTTCTCTATGGTTTTTATGTCCTCCTCCAGACTTGGATGGTTTTATGTTTCCGCTTGTTGAAGATGTTAAAATGTGTTTTGAGCAGATTATCATATAATGATCCTACAAAGATGCTGCACCTTTTATGCTTTCTTATCCAAATGCTGCCAGAAAAGCTTTTTTCTCGTTACAGAAACACATGACTCATTAAGCAGATAAAAGCTGTTGACTGACAGCTGAATGTTACTTGATCACTTTATCCTATTTGCCTCAGCGACTGATGAATCAATCCTCTGATAATGAACAGAAGAGAAGTGCTGCTCGGAGCTGGGATGTGACGCAGACACAAACTGCTTCAATGATGCTCTGAAGGAGCTGCTGTGGATTAACAGGAGTGCAGATGCTACTGATCACATCATCCTGATATGACTCGGGTGTACCCCCCCGTCAGTTTGGGACTTTCCTTCCCACCACCTGGACCCTCGCAGTGATGCAATCGTGGCTTGGTAGGGTGGATGCATGGTGTCGTTCTGTTACTGTCTGTGTTCTTGTTTGTGGGGACAAGTTTTCCCATTAAACCATTAAACTGAGACAGTTTGTTCCAAATTGAGGACATTTTGCAGGTTAGGATCTTGTTAGGGTGAGGTTTGCACTAGTAATGGTTCAGTTGGAAGGACTGCCAGAGTTAGGGCATAGAAGGGTTGAAATTCAACACATGGTCCTCACTACATATAGCAAGATGAGAATGGGTGTGTGTGAAGTATTAGACAATGATTAAGCTGCAGGGTTCAACATGCAGGCTCCACAAATAAGAGGAATTTTGCTGAAATGGCAGAAAGGCTGAGCGTGTTCTTCGTCCATCTGAGGACAGCACTTACTGATGCCTGTAACCCAACACACTGTCACAGATCCTTCACACGTAGAACAGCAATGCTGCTTTGGAAGGAAATAATAGGCAGAGTTTAAATTGCTTATCACTAAAAATCCCTGGGTGTGGTGTGCAGATGGATTTACCGCTATTTAAAACCCAGTGACTAACTACAGAAATCACCAATTTTGTTGAAGGAGACCATCTGGGTGTCACATAAACTCAGTATAGATCCAGCTGCTCTGTTTGTTATTAGAGAAGTGGCTCCTAACTAACTGGATATGTTCTCTTTTATCCTTTGACACAGGAGCTGCTTGGAGCTCGTCTGCCTGGTTGTGTCTTTCCTGACGGGCCGCCTGTGGAGCTGGATGACTGTTAGCTTTTCTATCTCTGCTTCTGTCTCCTTGAACCCCAGTCTTCCTCAGCAGATGGCCGCTCACACTGAGTCTGGTTCTGGTTCTGATGGAGGTTTTTCCTCTCCACTGTCGCCACATGCATGCTTGGTGTGAGGGATTGCTGGTGAATCAATAAGTCGATGCAATCAGCTGGTTTTTCTTAGATAGAAAGTTTGATCTTTATGATTTTTAAGATTTGGATCTATAAAGTGACCCAAGATGCCATGATGTATGAATTAGAGCTACAGAAATTAACTGTTTGTTTGTGACATCCGATGACAATAAAGATTCCTTAGATCTGCACCCTAAATTAGTTTAACATCAACATTATTACCATAGCCTTAAAAGGTATTCTGTAATTCCTCAGCATGGCCAACCAACAGCCCCCCTTGTTAGTTTAATAGAATTAAAAAATATTCAGTTAGAAAAGAAAGTTTTTATAAACCGAAAGAAATAATCTGCTGTGAAAATCTCCAAAAATATGAATGAATTCCCAGTCAGTGTACGTTGTTGGAGGTATCCTCATGACTCTGCTTAGTTGTGCACGTGGCCTGTCTGGGAAAAAGGCAGCTATCACTTCCCGCTATCAGCTTTCTGGCTTTGCAGGTACATTATGTTTGTGTTGAGCTGTATCAGTTTACTGAGGCCTGCTGCTGAAACAAATACACAATGAACCCCAACAGCTGTTTGTGTGTTTAAAGATTAAAAACTGTTGATGACAAAAGAGTGAAACAGGAGAGTGAGGGACCAAAAAATCCACAAGATCGACGTGACATGGTTGTTAAATGCAGATTAAGCCATACATCTCCAAATAATCCTGCAAACCTTGGATGCAGAGGCTGTTTTCCTAATTTTTTAAAAAGTAATTAATAAAGATATAAATACACGCATTATCATTTCTACCTGGTCAAACCTTAAACAGCACAACAAGAAGGAACTTCTGTCTCATATCAACTCTACAGACTGGTGGTGTTCTGGTGTGGGAAGCTTTCTACGGCCCACTTTGGACCAGCAGTTTCTTGTTTATTCAAGTCAGGCAGTTTATTTATCCAGGGATTGCTGTTGAATTAAAGATTCAATGCAATCAGCTGGTTTTCCTTAGATAGAAAACTTTTAACTAATCTGACTGGATGATTTGGTTAAATTGTCTGTAAAGAGCCTTGAGATTACATGTTGTAAACTGGAGAAATAGAATAACCTTAATGGAATTGAAATCCACTGTTTCTTCTCCAGTCCTTCTCATCTGGTCCTGCAGTACCTTCCTGATCTCTGAATGTCACATTATTTCACATTCTCCACTTATTAGATTTGTGAAAACAATCAAAGCAAATAGCACTATTCTGTCTAGCTGGTCCCAAAATCTGATGCGATTTGTTGCTGTTTTTCAAGACAGCACTTGGACCTCTGGTGCTTTACAAATTAGGTTGAATTGGATTCGGGGTTTGATGTAGTTTAATTTAGTTTGTCAGTCTAGTTGGATTTCTTTCTCTTTGTCTGCACACATCTCTTACACATCAATAAATATATGTTCTTGTTTTACTTGTGTTTTGCAAATAATTCTTTATTATTCTACATTTTGACCAAACAAGAAAGCTGAACCAAGTTGGGTGCAGATTAACCTACCTGGGAAATGGATCCCGGCTCGTCTTTTCTTAAAGTCTCATTCCTGCGAAGGGAAACAGGAATTCGTTTCAGAAAAGCCTCTGGATGTGAACAACACATTCCTGTGCACTGTATCCTAAAAACCTCAGGAAACCTCAGGGAGTAAGTACGCCTACATCTTAATTCTTATCAGGTAAGCTGGCAGAGCAAACAAGCAACCAAAAAAACTGTTGCCATTCTTAGCGGGTGGTTTATCAATGAAAACTTTGGGTAACAGGTGGAACAAACTGTGTACATAAGTTGTGATGTGAGTTTACCCTTTATGACGTGGGTCCATGTGGTTCCCTCCAGGTCCTTCACCAACACATTCGTTAAACTGAAAAAGCACGCAAATTCGTTTCTCTGAAGATTTAAAACACAAATCTTTTCAGATTTTTTTTCAAAGCTAATGGCAAAATGAAATCAAGATTATCATTTTAAATTCATCCTTTCCCTTTTCTGAACTACCCTCTGTGTTTGTTTTTTTGTATATCTAACATCCAGGGCTTCATGGATGTGAGGGGGTTTGGAAAGTTCAGTTTAGGCCAGCCTGACCATGACCTGGACCCTGGAGAACCTTCACAGTTATGGACGGGAGTCTTTCCTAAAATCTGACTGAAAACGACATAAGGAGATAAAATACTTAGAAGCAGTAATAAAACAAATATCTTGTTACAGACAGAGCACTGGCAGGAAGTCAGTATCTAAAATGAACCTCACTTGTATAAATCAATGGTCAGATTTGAATTGAGATCAAAATGTTATTCCAAAGTGGCTCAAATACATTTAAAGGTAATGTATTGAGGTTTATGCTCAGGTGAGTTAGTTCAAAAGAAAATTTTCAGCTGCCAATTTATTACCTTTGAAAATTTTAAGACATTAGTTAATCAAAAAACAAAAACAGGCTGTCTTATTTTACTCTACTATGGGCTGTCTTAACAAAATTTGTGATAAGTTAAGCTAACCCGAGGTGAAGATGACCAGGAGATTAATTCCATTCCCGGCTGCGAGAAAAAAAAAAAATTAAACATTATCGAGGGAAAATATGATGATAAAGGTTTTATTTATTTTTACATATTTACTTAAATCTTCAAAATAAAATCCAAGTGTAATAGCAGAACCGTGTCTTTCCTCACAGGTAGCATTTTTTTCTGAGCTATGAGCGAACAGAAGAAATTCAGACTTTCTCAGTTCATGGGTCCTTTCCTCTTTTAGTTTCTTTATCATTGACTCCATTATCAGTCTATGAGCAACTTTCATAAAGTCCAAATACTAAACCAAGGGACTTTTCTGGGGACAGTTTTCACCAGGGACACGTTACCCCAAACAGGGGTCTCTTTAGGTTTGGTAGACTATAGGCTACATAGTGCTACCGTAGGTCCAATTCTCTTTACTATATATATGCTCCCAATTTGTAGAATTATTAGACAGCATGGGATTAATTTCCACTGCTATGCAGATGATACTCAGCTATATCTGTCTATAAATGAAGACATAAAAACCTGGATGACTCGTAACTTTCTGCTTCTGAATGGAGACAAAACAGAAGTTATTGTCTTTGGAC
>JAUZNJ010029052.1:0-15660 GCA_034780135.1 Jordanella pulchra | reverse complement strand
AGCTTTATCAAAAAGGAATGTTTTAAGCCTAGCCTTAAAACTAGATAAGGTGTCTGCCTCATGTACTAAAACTGGTAGTTTAGTGATCTAGTGATCAAGTTACGTCTTTAATTCATAAATGTTCAGAATTGCTATATATCTGATTTTGATTAATAATGTTATCAAAACCTCGAAAGAAATACAATGGGTTCACGATATTCGCACAAAACAAAAGTCAGAGTATGTGTAATAGTCACTGTAATTCTTCTTAGGTTTTTCCATGCAGTCCTCCACTTTTTTGATTGGGGGTTGCATATCTCTCACCTCCTTGAAGAGGTGTGAGGTTTGGTCTGGATTTACGCTTTAGTGGAAAGTACTCCTGTCTAGGCTTGTGGTCTGTTTTTATACAGCTCCCTTTCATGATGTAAATTCCCTTTGTGAATGAGTCATTTGCCTTGTTCCTCCCAGAGGAATGAACAGTAGGGACGTAGGTGCCACTAATTTTGCTCCCAGGGAGCTGACCTTAGAAACAAAGGACCAGTCTGAGTAATAACCAAATAAATTCTCACTTTAAATGAATGAACTAATGGAAATCTAGATGTATTTTACCCTCTTATGGTGCAGTTTTGATATTCTCCATTTATACTGTCTACAATATATCCATATATATTTTTGCCATTTTCTTTATTTATTAATCCTCATTATAAGTTTTTAAATATTAAATTTCTCTGAAATGGTATGACCACTCTATGTTCCTTCCTCTTTACCTTTTGTATCGTTCTGTTTTTTTTATTTAAACACAACCGTAGGCAAAATATGTTTAACAAGAAACACATTTTCTAGTATAAATGAGGGCAGCAGCTCTAATAAATATTCTTTCAATTAATCCGTCACTGTAAAAAGAGATACTGTCTGTCTGTCTGTCTGTCTGTCTGTCTGTCTGTCTGTCTGTCTGTCTGTCTGTCTGTCTGTCTGTATATCGATACATATATATATTCTTATATACAGATTTATTTTCTCACAGAATTGAAGCCAGATGACGCTATCATAACTCAATTCGAGCACTTCTGGGTAGACCTTGTTTACAGACAAAGAATGTTTCTCATCTTTAATGGAAAATGTTTATATTTTGTACACTTTTGGCTTAATTGCTCTGTGTAGGATTTTATATAAGCAAATCACACGTATACTCAATCTATCTATTCAGTTTGATTGTTATTTTGAAAAAGCATTTAATTATGATCTACTCAATTAATTCTTTCAGCCATTGTACAAATGCTTTAATGCACTTGTGTTTGGGACCAAGTATGCTGTTTCTAACATAGTAACTAACACCCATCTTTACTACTATAAATTTTTAGCCCACAATACTCTTTACATTTGAGATCACCACATGTAAAAATGTCAGTGCACATTAATTCAATAGTTATATGTCTCCTAAAATGGGTAAATGCTTTATTCAGAGGCAATCACAGTCTGTCACTGGAATACAAAGGAATATTTGTCAGTGTTGCTCATATGGAACCAAAACATGACATCTAATCAAGATTTGGTTTAAGCGTGACCTAATATGTGCCCTGTGCTTGAGTGCTACTTGGTCACATTTCTGCTGCAATTAATGACTTAACTGGCATGTTGTGTAAGATTAATGATAGATGATTGCTTATAAATAATTGATGTTGAACTTACCTCGGTGATAATCACAGATTCTGTCAGGGGACAGTAGACAAGAGCATTTGATTTTCAAATCTTACCTGGAAAATTATAAATCTTTTTTTCTACCTGAATTTTCTATCAAGTAATGGCCTGCAGCCTGACTCCTTCACGGTAAATTCTCCTTCAAGAGCTCAGGATTCTCTTTAGGTAGCTAAATTGCTCATTTGTGCCAGGTTATTGCAATTAGATGTTTTGAATGCTTTCATTGCCATTTCTTACCTGGATACATACCTCCAATTCTACCTCCTCATAATGAGTTAGACAAGTAAACAACAGCAGCATATGCTGCAGCAAAATTGAAACGCCTGGGGAGATGTATTTACACACATAAATACACTACCTGAATTCCATTAATCTGTGCAAAGCTGACAAATGACTGAGTAGTTATGGATACAATCTCTTTTTTTGACTTGAGGCTTAACTGTTTCAGTCAGATGGTAAAATTGGTTTGCACACACATTTAAATGAATCACTGTTTTAATGACTTGGGCAATTAAATACACTGATATTTGAAGGTTTTCTCAGATTTCTGCATAAATATTACCCGAAGCACGTATTTTGGTCCACTCATCATGAGCGAACTGCTCCATTTGTCCTAGGTTTGAAGATACCTTTTCAAGACAGCATGTTTGAGCTCCTTCCAAAGATGCTTAATAGGATTTAGGTCAGGGCTCATAAAAGGCTACTTCGGAATAGTCCAACATTTTCCTGTGTGTTTTGGGTCATTATCCTGTTGCGAGACCCATGACCTTTGACTGAAAACAAGCTTTCTGACACTCGGCAGCAAATTTCTCTCAAGAATCCCTTGATTGGCTTTAGATTTCATTGTACCCTGCAGGGATTAAAGACACCCTGTACCGTTACGCTCACTTGAGGTGTTTTTGGCAAAAAGGATTACTAGGTAAAGTGGGAGATGGAAAAACGTTTTTCAAATCAGCTCTGACGTAGAAAACTTTTACTCACATGACAATTTGTGACTTTTATTTGCTCATTTTCATTGATATTATTGTTATTACCTTTGTCAGATTAAAGTTATTTTTGTTACCATTGTGGGTTTTTCTTTTATTAAATGAGGGATAGCAACAATTTGGTCCATATGTTTAACTATAATTGATTGTGTTTTTTTCTTGTTGCCGGTGTTGCTGCAAATTCCATCTTTGTATCGTATATTTTTAATAGTGCTACACAAAGTATAGGAGGAATAGCAAACCACAAGCTTTGCCTTATTAAAATCCTGGAATTTTAAACTCTGTAATTATGTCATCTTCAAAGTCAGAAGGAGAAAAAATTAACCCCTATTCAGATGCAAAACCACACAGCAATACATATGCAAAGAGTAAGTACCACTCATGCTTAAGAGGCAGTTTTGTCTAATTTCCTAAACACTTTTTGTAGCTAACCCAAAAACAAAAGTTATTATTAAACTTCTATTTTCAAATTCACTTATTTTTATTGCTTAATTCAATAATAAATCAAAAATTTATATTAAGAAACGGGAAAAACTTCTGTGCTTCAATGCATTTCTGACAGTTTAAAAAGGTAAACATTAACAGAGCCAGATGCTAACTCACCAGGACATTCATTTTAATGGCAAATGACATCAAGAAAATCAGAAGAAAAAGCAACATTTCCATAATCATAATGAATTTATCAAAGCCCCATTACACCAATCAGCCTGTCACCATGGGCAACAAAAGTTAAACTGCAGCCTGCCATTTCACTGGCTCCTTACCCCTTCTAACAACTGCTTTTTTGTGTGAAATAGGGCTCCCCATTTGTTAGTGTATTCCTTTGAAAAGCAAAATGGGGAGAAAGAATCAATAATGCTAAAAAATAAGTGTTCCCATTAAACACGAGAGAAAAGCAAAATTTGTTTTACACTTTGTTACAAAACTCTAAACCTCTGGTATGTTGTAAATTTAAGCTGGCTCTACTAGAAGCTAGTGCCCCAAAACAACACTTTGTAAGTTTTCATTTTACTTATCTATAATAGACTGAAATGATATATTTGGATTCTCTACATTAAAATACACACCTGTTTGTTTCTTCCTGTCTCATATGAAATGAATGAAAATGTCAGTTAGTGTAACCAAAATTACTTCTATTTGGTAAATGTGAAATTAATGACAGACACAACCTCTTTGAATGGCTCACAGGTGGGTTGCAAAATGATAAGAATTTGAATTTTGACATCAGAATGTCACAATTCACATTTTTAAACAATGCAGATGAGGAAAAATGTTTAAAAGTCATACTGAATGTGTTCCAACTTGTCCCACATAAATTACAGGAAAAATATTGAAAGCTGTTGCTGTTTTACATAAAGCATTTTTTTCACAAAATAGTCATGGTTTGTTAACATTGTACAACTCCCTGATTGTGCCATACTTAATTATTGTGTAGAAATATGAGGGCAGCCATATAAAACTTCTAATACACCATTATTTATTTTCCAAAAAAGTTCTTCAAAAAGGATCAGTTAATAGTAATTTTAGAGATCCTTTAAAAATCAAATCTGGAAGCCTGGAAGACAAGTTTTTGCCATTTTCTTTTAATTTTCTTACAAAATATTCTTTCTGCATGATACCATTAATTTTGTGAAGGGAAACAAAAACTTCTGCAACAAAATCATCATACAGTACAACCTGTCTCATTTTTCACAGTAAGTTTTATCTTCTCATGCTTTTCCTTCAAATTAAACAATAGTCAACACGACAAAATGCTTTTGTTTTAGTTTTGTTTGACCATAGAGTATGCCTATAAATAAGGGTCTTTGTGTGTTTATCCATAATCCAACAGCTGGCCTTTTATTTTGCTTTTCCGAATCTTCCTCTTTAAGTGACCGTTCAGCCCACTTCAGCACAAGACTTGTTGCACCGGATAAATAAAACTCTCTAAGCAGCCTTAACCTTCACCTTTGTTTTGGGTTTTTTTTTGCAAGGAAAACATTATCTAACTATATCCCAGAAACCATCTGCTTCCTGGAAGATGTGAATGGTGAACATGCTCATTTGTACAAATTCATCTGGCACCCTTACCTTGGTTAAATCAGACTAGGATGTAATGTTTTTTTTTTTAGATCTATAGGGCTTGTGTGGTATTGCATCTCATAATCTATTTTACATAGCTCCACATATAAAGAAATCACAGCACACTAAAACATTGACTTCTTTCTCGTACATAAAGTATAAATGTCACTTGCATTATAGATAAGCTTTAGTTGTGATTTTGAATTTTTTTCAAATCTCATTTTCCAAACATAATAATGTGTGGAGGTAGGTTCAGTGCTCTAGACACAGACTTGGAATGCCCCCGGGGGTCAAATAATTATTAGCTGAATTAACGAGAAAATAAATTCAACTTCCTTAATTTATGAGTTAGTAAATTAATCTTTATCACCATAGACACTGCATCTGGATAGCAAAACATAAGGCTTTTTTTCATTATTGTCTCATTGGCATGACATTTTCATTGGACATGTGAATTTCCTAGTAGCGGCACATATGTGGGATATAGTCAGCGCCTTTAGGTTATGATTCTCCTTCAATATATTTTTTCATGCACTACGAAACACAGGACAGGAATGCATTAGGATGATGTGTACTGGAAGCAGTAGTTATTCTGTGGACTAAAACCTGGTCCTCATGAGGCAAAAAAAAAGCAGAAATAAAAATTAGATGATGATGTCTTCCAAACCAGAGGATCATACATTTAGCTTTAGAAAAAAGAAAATGAGCACTGCATTTTACACAATACTATTTGCCATCTGGAATAATTGGAACATGTTAAAAATCAATAAATCACTAGCAGAAAATACTACGTTATACTGAAAACCTTTATTGCTTAGAAAATAATAATGGTATGTTTTGAAAATGTTAGTGATACACAACAAAGGTAAAACTAATGAAGGCTTCAGCTCAAGGTAGTCACATTAAGGTTTAACAGAGCATTGAGTATCATTCTCCTGCGTTTCCTAAATCTATAGAAATCTCTGTTTAGATTTGGATTTAGTTATCGACGTTTTTATAATTGAACGTGATGTTTGCAGTATATTTTCTGCCTTTTTAATCTAGTGAACTGGTCTAGGAACATCACTATTGGTCTCCTCCCTTTATATTCTCATGCAAACAACGTACAGTATGCCTAATTTATTTTCCGTCTCTCTTTCAGATGTAAACCTTAGTGCTCATACCGCTATGTTATCGTATGTTTGAGTGTCAACTGGGGGCCCTCAGGCTATATCCGGCCCACAAGCTCATTCCATCCAGCCAATGAAGTGTTAAAATATTAATAGATTACCCAGAATCTGATAAAGGAATCAGTTACAGCTAAGGCCGCAATGCCTTGGCCAATCAGAGGCGTCTTTAACAACATGGGATTAGGTCCAACACAGAGTTTGAGGCTGCAGCAAAGGAGATTTAGCTGAATTGTTTTACTATTAATAAAATTTCTTCATTTTTGGGACTAAGTGAGCTACTGTTTGCTTAAACACTCCCTAAATAGTAATTATACCCTGATTTTAGTTATTTCGCATAGGAATGAAATAGATTTCAGATAAACAAACAAAAAAGTTATTTCTATTAATGTTTTATTTGTAATATTTTATCCATCTTTCATAGCTCTGATCTGCAGTGTTTATTAATGTGTGTAATATTTTGAGTTTTAACCTTTTTTTAATCAGCTGTCTGACCTATATTCTTTTGTAGTTAAATAAAACAGACTTTCTGCAAACAGCCAAAGATTACAGAGCTGTTTCTCTCTGCCTCAGTAAAATTGGTTATTACATTATCTCATTAAATGGGAAATAAATATACGTTAAAAAGAAAAAAAACAACCCAAGCTAAAAAGAAAGATCACATATCTCTTTTATTTATATAGAATGACTTGAATTGTTCCTGTCCGAGTCCTTGTCAACAAAAACGTATGCCACAAGATATAACTCTTATTTAACCAAGACAGAACAGTAACGGAGATAAAATCTTCTTTTCTAAATGATTTGCCAGATCCATCTTTATGTGCATGTACTCATTTGAACACTTTACCCTAATTATTACATTTCCAAAAGTTTGCTAAGTTTTCCAAATCCAATTTACATTTATTAGAACTGAACAAAACAGAGCAGCTTTAGTGTAATAGGTTCAGCTTTCTGTCATCTGTCAAGATCCCATTCCCTGTTTATGAGTAGAAGTCTGTTTATCAGCCCATAAAGCTTTTTAATGAAGACATTCTCCTTCTTGGAAGCTTCTCACAACTTCTGTTACATTTTTTAACACCTCTTTAAAAATAGATAATTGAATCTTCTCCTTGGAGTACCAACTTCAACACCACAGACTTGTGTTAAATATGTGCTAATCACCCATCAAGTCCAGTGGAGTTTGATATTGACCAATTCATAACAACAAAGTCTAACATCTGTCAAAACCTGCTTTTTTCGAACCTGGCTCGAATAAAATTAGAAAAAGAAACATGAGCATTAAATCAATTTTTTATACCTAGTTAAAGGTAAAAACCTTTTTACCTAGGTCATCTCCCCCTCCAGTCTTTGGCTGGAAAACCACACATGCAGTTTTTTTTGTCACCGACCCGGTGGGAGACTCACAGCTTTGTTCTTTCTTACACGTTAAGATGAACAGCTGATCAAGATCAACAGCTGATTTATGACATGGCAGAGCCAGCAAAAAATAAAATAAAATGAAATAAAAAGGCAAAGAAATCCTTTTTACAAAGACTAAAAAAGAAGACATATGAATCAGAATGGCAGGTGCTCAAGCAAGAGTGCTTTTGGGCAAGGCATTTACTTTGTAGTGAGACCTCAAACAAAAGCAAGGATGCAAAACTGATACAGACCTAGCAATGTTGATATGGTAAAGTACCTGACTTGCTTACTTCTGCTAGTGCTAATGTAGAGACTTCAGACTGATCAATACTTAGCGTGCCACTTTAAAACAATGAGAGGCTGCACCACATTATGAGAGCAATTAAAAAAGTGTTTAATCGAGAGCCGGACTTACACTTACTGACTCTACGGTCACTGTACATTAGTTTACATCAGACAGCGTTCACTACCAACCACCTCCTTAGACATTTCTTTGTGATATGCATCTTCCAGTTGCTTCCAATGCTGTAGGTGGGACGTACTCGGTTCATGGATGGCAGTTAGTGTTTTCAGCAGTGCTATTTTCAAAAGGTCCTGTAAGGAGTGCCACTCAAAAATTACCTAGTGCTGCTTTAACTATAGTACCTGAAATAGGTAATATATTCTGCTGAAAGAGACCAGATATATGGCTCCTTGGAAGCTGGACTGTCTACTTTGAGAAATCACTTTGATATAGGATGGATTAATATTTTAGCATCGTTCTGTTTCACCACTTATGAGGCAAAATCTTAAAACAGATGTTAGCTGAACTTTTAAACTCCCATAATTCTAAATTGAAATAACAAATACCTGGAGAATTTTTAGTTGGGACATTAACTTGAATCTTTCTATTTATACAAGACATTTTTCTCACTTTTCTGTTCCTGGTTTTCTTTCTATCAAAATGTTTCGTTTCCAACTCTCAGAGTGCGTTTTGGCAACCAACCCCCTATTGTGTAGCTGCTGCAGTAAAATATATGTCAAATATATATTATTAAATGCAGAATGTAGATTTAATGAACCTCAAATTTAAAAGCCTACTCTTTCCAAGAAGCTTGTTAGACTATTAATAATGGTTACTGATATTGTTGACAGTATATTATCTATATATTTTGCAGTGCTAGTTATAACTGCCCTTGGGCTTCTGTGTTACTCTGCCATTAATTAAAAAATACAAGCCCAAATTATCCTATGATTTTCCCATATTTCAGCCATTCAGACAACCTTGTCTGAAGGACACCACAGGCACATGTGTGAAATAAAGCTGTGAAAATGCCTCCATCCATAATTGTGGAATGCTGAGCTACACTGCTTCTGTTTATTATTGATTCATCCTTTCCAATTAGCAGTTGGCACCTAACAATGTTGGTTAAATGATGCAAGATTGTGAAAGCTAATATAAAATCTGCAAAAGGAAAAAGATTAAAGAAACATAATTTTCTTTTTAAAGACAAAAAGATACAGCTTCAAAAACACTGAGGAACAAACGTGGAAGGCCCAAAACCTAAAGTTATGCAACACTTTATGAAAGGGTAAACAAGTAAACAAATCAAACAAATAAACAAATAAAAAAAATCTTACACTTTGAACATCTTACAGAGAATTATTTATCTTTCTATATCCATCTTTCTATAGACTAAACTACAAAACTTAAAAATGAGCTCTAAAGAAAAGTCGGATAGGCTAATTTGTTGACAGTATTAGTTTTGTCCTAATAAATGTACAGCTTTCCGTATTTCTTTTACTACAAATTTGTATTGAAAGAAATTTACAGAAAGCTGTTGAAAGAGAGACACAATACCTGCTGTTTAAAGTAGCAGTAGGAGCAATAAAACCTTATGCTCCACATGCAAGCTTTTATTTCTCCTGCCAAACTAACTACACATCACCATAGACTCACCATGCCATTGGGAACGTGTGGTGTTGGCATCATCAAGGTCTGCCTGCTGTAAAATCTGAAGCACAGATTTTACAGCAGGCAGACCTCGATGAATCGATTTTTTTCCTTATTTTGATATTTTGCATTGATCTCTATATAAAATCATATGTTTTTGCAAGTAATAACATGTAAAACAAGAAATGCTCCATACAATACCGTACAATAGCTGATGTGTATTTTGACTAAGTTGCTTTCATAATAATGTTTAGCAGTTCTGTTTTTATGCAAATTCTGGAGAAGCTAGAGCATCACCATAATTACAAGAACAGCATTGAACCTTGTTCAGACAGAATGTCTCCTTGATATCATAAAGAAAGAGAATTTTACAGTTTACGGTTTACAAGCAGTTCTAAATAAATGCTTTTAGTATCTCCTGCTACGTGTTATACAGTTTTTGGGAAAAAAAGGTCTCTGCCTCCATGGTGCACAAGGTCCTTGGATAATTCATATCCAACAATGAGCAGAAAACAGGAAAGCGTCTGGGAAGCTTGTCAACAAAGCTCGGAAATGACCTCCCTGAAGAACCAGGGTCACAGTTGTAGCTACAAAAATAAAATAACTCTGAGGAAGTTTTTAGTTTTTACCTAATAAAATTTAAAGAGACTGTAGTTATTTAAGAATCAGCATCAAGCATTATGATGATCATGTGTTGTTCAGGATATAAAGATATATGCAAGTTACTTTGAAATATGCTCATTATTTGAATGTAAATCTCATATCATCTCAGTTTACATCACAGATTTATTTTAATGTATTTACAAATAAAAACACATATTGGGGACTAAAATATGCCTAATTACTTCCACAGTTTGAAATGAGTTGTAAATAGATTAAATTATGCATTAAGACTCAAGCATGTTTATTTATGATGCAATCTTCTTTTAATGTTATCTGTATGCTTCAAATAATTGCATATTTGCATGTGCGGTGGCACCATGGCTGTCTTTCCCCGAGTAACACTCGTGGCGGAGCTCGTTCATTAATGCCTCATGGGAGTTAACAGTCTCGCAGTCTGGGGAGTTGCACCTTGTTTTGGGCTATTTCTAGAAATGTTACATTTTCATTTCAGGGAAAATAGGTCAACAATTGTTCAAACTACTTGAGCACCTAAATCACACTTAATGATTTAAAAACACATATGTGCTAATGAGCATTTACGTCTTTTTGTTAATCTGAATGAAGAACTTGTTTGTCGTGGTGCACTGTTTGACTTTCAGCCATTATACCACTGAGACAACAAAGTCAGTGACTCTTAAGAGCAATTGACATTTATAGCGTTGCACAATTAAAGAGGATGCATTTGTGACTGTTTAGAGCCTCGGGGGAATAAAAGTGCCTTTCTGGTGACATGTTTGATTAATAAATAAGCAAATTTAGAAACTAATGAGATGTGCGGAGGTCAGCAGCATCATCCGGGCTCTACAGTCGGTAGCAGCATTAGTGGAGCAAGACATTTACTTTTACATCCCTCAGGATTTGATTGAGTTTAACTGCATTATAAAGTAATGTGTTGTAGAAAATTAACACAGACTGTCAGATAATGTTTGTGGCTTTGTAGCAAAACTCAAAATCCACCTTTTTTCTGTACCATCTAGTTTTACAGCTTGTAATTAGCAAGCTATAATTGGGCAAGAAGCAGGGTACCCTCCTGGACAAATGACTGGTCTATAACAGGGCTTATTTAACACCTAAGAACTATGTAGAAATATATTTCTAGGTAGGAAAAAATGAAATATGAATCAAAATTTTAAAAAATAAATCACGTTTTCAGATATCTGTGAAGATCCTCAGTCATCCAGGTCATGGTGAAGCTCTGAAGGTTCAGTTTAGGCAACTTCACATCCAGTTGATTAAACTGAACCTTCCGAGCTTGTACATTTTTAGATATTTTATTTTTGCAGAAGTGATGATAACTGTTGTCCTTCTCTTTCAATAAAATGTAGATTTGCTAACCCATTGATACCATGATAGTGTGGTACTTTTCCATACCTTTAGAATCCCTTACTCTCTCATTCTGAACTTGGCTGTATGCACATAATCACCTGTTTTTATAATGGCACATAAATGCATTCTGTAAATGTCTTCATTTGTTCAATAGAATATATATGCTAGAGTAATATTTTCAATGCTCATAAAGCACCCTGATAGACTATGTGATATATTGATAGAGACTTGATTCCCAAAAATTGATTCAATTTTATTGCTGCTGCACCCAAACATGCCCATCTTGCTGCCCATCCGCGCAATAAAAAGGATAAAAGCTTTTTATTGCATTCCTTTCAGTCTGGACATTGTTGATAAATCGCAGCTCCGTGTTTTATTGCTCTACCGTTTCTCATCTTTATCTCGGCTGTTGTGTTCTGGTCAGTACCCTGGACCATTCAGTGCCATTTCAGAGAGATGGGTTCCATTATGACAGGCAGAATTTAATCCATCTGTGTTCTGTCTGTCTGTAAGTGTGTTTGTATGAAGGTTAGTGTTTGTCTCCCAACACTGAGAAAACCCTCCCCAGACAAACACAACACAGGTCTGCTTTAAGTCGAGCTTAATAGATGTTTTTCTTCCTCTCTCAGTAAATACCCTCTTCGAAGTCACCTTTCTCAAGCACACATTTCCACTCTGTAATTACTGTTGGCATTCAGGGATGCAGATGTTCATCAGTCTCCACTGATGGCTTGCCTATTAATTTGTTTTACCGACTGAAATGACGCAGCTTATATTAGCTTGGATTATAATGAAATAAATGGCTGACACTTTATAGAGCCCATTCCTTTTTCTTGTCACTTCTATGTGACTCTTGCTGCAGCCATAAACTTAACTGAACAGATGATTGAGGCTATGAGGTCTGAAAACATAAAACCAAAGATGAAAAGCTTGTTGCTGCTGATGAACTGACGAACTGATTCTAAAGCATTTCTGTTTCCAAAAGGCTCTAATTAAAAAGGCATCAGCTTTTCTCATGAAAGCCACTCATGAAGTCAGGGAGTTTTTCCACTAACTCA
This sequence comes from Jordanella pulchra, assembly GCA_034780135.1. NCBI lineage: Eukaryota > Metazoa > Chordata > Actinopteri > Cyprinodontiformes > Cyprinodontidae > Jordanella > Jordanella pulchra. The sequence goes on along the minus strand of JAUZNJ010029052.1, from coordinate 3,389 downwards.
TTATGGTGTCATTAGCTAAGTGGTTTCCTTCTGATCAGCATGCTTGAGGCTATTCCCAAAATAATTCAAAAGTTAATTAGGCATCAGGTATACCTCTCCTGCGTCAGTATTGTTTTTCCAAAAATGGTCACCTCTGGCTCCTATAATGCCAGAAATGACAACAGCCAAATTACAAACTCAAGGTTTCAAACCAGAAGTCCACAAATCGATAAACCGCATCAAACGCTCTAAAAGTATGACCTACACTGCAACAGCTGGAGAGATTTACCGCTCTCAGGAGAGAGCAGAGTACGATCAATCTCATTGAAGGTCTTGTGTTGTCATACTGGGTGTGTTAATTTAGTGTTTTAAGACTCTCTTACATGCCAGATTTATTCAACCTGCTTTTTGTATGTTGAAAATACTTTCCTAAGAATATAACAATCTATAGACTATCATATTCTCAGGAGAGCCAGTGATAATCAGTAGCAGGGTAAAGTTTATGATAGACATGCAGTTTTCTATTATATGTTATATTTTTTAGGATATATTTTATATAATTTTAAAACACACTAAAGCAGCTCTGCTTCTTATGAATCTCTTCTAATCATCTACATTGATGACTTACTGACATTTCTAAAGGGTATATATGCACTCCCACATTTATGAAGTGTGTGAAGGGCTGTACATTCTGCAACAGCAGGGCTATTTGGCACAGAGATTGGTGCTGATTTGTGCTAACTCCAACAAGAGAATCAAATAATAGCACATTTCTGTACTGTTAGTTAAAAAAACATAATCAAAGACAACAAAAACCCACCCAATAGATATTAAAGGTTTTGGCGTCCCTGGACTTGATGAAAACACTAAACATGTGCAAGATATTTACCATTGAAATTATTTTATACAAGTAGAATAACATGTGGAACGTGTTCCTAAGATTCAAAGTTCAAAGCTTCATAAAGTCCATTCAGGTCTTTTGATTCATTAGACTCTAAGTTAAAGTATCAGTTTTTTTTTCTTCCCAATAAATCATTGCTGCTGCCCACTGTCAATCAGCCGGCTAAAAGGTCGGCAACAAAAACATAAACAAAAAAACAGGAAGAGGAATTCAACTTAAATTATTTTGAGCGAACAAAATGACGGTGTTGAAATGAAAAGGAACAATCTCCCACCTTAATAAAACCATTTACTTCATTATTAGAATGTTATTATACAGCTGACAACAAACAATTGACTTAATTACTACTATAAAAATCTCAATAGAAATAAATATATGTTCTAAAAACAATATTAGAATTGTGATAATTATTTTGGGACATTGATTTAGTTTAGGTAGGAATCAGTGTTGCTTTAAGGTGTTAGATAAAATACTTAACAAATCATTTAATTCTTATATTTCTAATTAATGTCATGTTATAATCTGTAAATCTTATGCCAACTTCGTTGTTGATGGGGTTGATGCTCACGACCATCCAAAGTGTTGTCTGTGGTCTGGCTATTCGCTCCCTGCTGGATCTGTCTATCCTCTACCTTTATATATATATATATATATATATAAAGTGATAAAGGGTCTTGTTTTTTGTCCTGCTTAATTCAGTCTGTAAGCACAGTTTGGTTGGCTGTAAAAGGTAAAAAAAGAAATATCTGATAAAACTGTCTTAGCCTCTTCTTTGATACTTCCACATGAAGAGGAGAAGGTTGGTTTCATTGTCTTATCCAAGAAGGATTTTATTGGATGTGGCAGACTAATAAAGAGTCTGACTTTTGAGTTGAGGTGAGAGGTCAAAGCAGACGATAGGGGAGGGAGATGAGGAGGTAAGGGCTTGTTTTTGTGTGTCTGTTTGAGTGAGTGGGTATGCAGGATTTACCTTATATTCCACAAATCCTCAAGGGACTGAGGGGAGAACTGGACTGGGATTATAGCAGCCCAGTGCTGTGTTCCTGTCACTCACCAAGAAATGCATCCTGTTCTGCAAGTGTCTAAGATGGATGTGTGATGTGCAGGAAGACCAAGGGTGATGATGAAAAAGATGTGGTGCTGTTATCATTGGAGAAAAAATAATTTACGGATGACATAGTGTAGCAAAGATGGGATGAACCTTAACATTTCAAACATAGAGACATCGCTCTTATGTGACACAAGTGAAGTGCCAATGAAATCAAAGTCTTCCTTGTCACACTTTGTGGTTTTAGTGTGTGTTTTAATGGATAAAGCCAGAAATATATGAAGAGACGCTATATTTGTGTGACAGTTTGTCAAAACATTTACTAGTTTTCATCTAGAAGAAATGCTAGGACCAAATTAAAGCAACGCTGAATTAGTTTTTTTAGCTTTAACTTCTAGCCTACATTAGTATTTATGCTGCTTATACAATATGCAGAAGATTTATTTTTTTATAACGATCCGAGGCTGTTATTAAACTCTCATTAAATCAAATCAGTATGGTTGCATTGACAAGATCTTATACTTGTAAACTGCAGCAGGAGTAGTTTCAATCAAAAGTAAATGAATTTCTTTTTATTTTTTCAACCATTTTTTCAAATCGCTGTTCACCTGTTTATTAGAAAAAAACACCGATTTACACGATAAAGCCTAAAAGTGGCTAAAGAGTAATAGGGAGTTACAATGCCAGACTCTGTAACAATGAATTACACAATAGACACTTCAGCTCTAATGTGAACTCATAAAGTTAGCCATAGCCTGGAGACTTAATAAACTGGCAGCCCACCCAGGGACTTAAAAGTGCCCTATGGTGCATCCAGTCTACTTGTGTTTCACCAGCGTTATGAGTGACCAACTGTGAGACAAACTGTAAATATACAAATACAATTCCTGAAGCATTCAAGTCATTTTAATGTATCTTCTGCCATTCATAGCAGGACACATTGGGTTGAATCTGCAGTTCTCAGTTTTCTAATGGTTTGTTCAACATTGGGTTGAATCTCCAGTTCTCAGTTTTCTAATGGTTTGTTCAACTGCACTATAATAAGGCTCCTGGAAATTCTTAGTATTTTGACTTTTCAAATTCTATAAGTTCATCTGCAGTTAGTCAGTAACAATTGGCCCTCAGTGCCCTCAGCTCACTGCTTTTTTAACAGTTGTAGATGTTAAAACCTGTAGGCAGGAAGCATCTTCTTTAGCGTTCTGTGTTGCACCAGATTTGGAGAAGCCTCTGACTGAAGACGCCCTGTCTTCTGAAGGAGATGTTCAGTGTTGTCCAAAATGTTATTCATTTTATGAGGATTTGCGAAATCATCTCCAGAGGTTCTAGAGGAGTTCCCAGAACAGAGCCAGCCTTCTTTATCAGATTTTTGAGTTCCTTTAAGTCTGGCATGTCCAACCTCGGTCCTGGAGGGCCGCAGTCCTGCAGGTTTTAGAGGTTTTCCTGCTTCAGCACAGCTGATTT
>JAUZNJ010029051.1:0-15660 GCA_034780135.1 Jordanella pulchra | reverse complement strand
CTTTGCATGTCTTGGATGTTCTCCCAGCTTTGACGAATCTGATAACAATTGATAGCAGATTAACAGGCTTTGCAATCTACAATCATTAGAATCGTGTGTGCTGAAGCATATAAACATTTAAAGCATGAAGGGCAGTGAACCTTAAGGACCAGGGTTGAAAAACATTGGTCTATACCACGATAATTGGATTTATTTTCTTTTTTACAATTTCTGTCTCAAAATGCAAGTAACACTGTAAAGACAGACGAAAGCTTAACAGTGTCTGTGTGTAGATAACACATTTTACTACCACATTATAAAACCTCCATATGAGTACACATAGAGTACAATAAAATTTGTGTAGTATTTTCTTCTTGCTTGTTGTTTATATTTGTGTATAACAAACAAATCATAATATATGGTACAATAATTATGCAAAAAGTAATTCAATTGTTTAATTTTCAAGCTTTGTTATCACAATTCTACAATATTGTATAGGATATTTATTTAACTAAAGAATCCACGATTTTCACTGTGGGTTTGAACAGCAAGAAGTAAAAGAAAATATGGGAATACAACTGAAGTCTATTTATTTTTATTTTATTTTTGCTAAACATTTTATAGAATTGCCCCTTGGATTATGGAGAGACACACTTTGACTACATTGTAGGATAATAATGTCTCCACTTTCATTCTTTTGAACTTTAACCATGACATCTTCAGTGAGAAACAATTAGGCAGCAACCAGAACATTTTTGATGGGGCAATGGATTTTTAAAAGAGCTTTATAATAAATAATGGGGTAAAGAACCTTGGAGACCGGGTACCACTAAACCTCCACCCTGACTGGTATAACACAGTTAAATTATTCATCTGAAGTAATAGTCTCACTGATGAAATATTCATTATGTTGTAATGGGGGATGTATTGATTTAAATAGAAACAGTTTGTTGGGAGGCCCAGCATAAAGCAGTTTTAGGAGAGGAAAACACAGAAAAAAGCGTATTCTGCAGATCCTCATTTTCTATTTTATCAGCACAGAACACTTGTCCTGATTACTAATCAGGCTCTTTTGTGAGGAAAGTACTCACTGGAAATCACACTATCTTTTTACAGTAGATTCAATAACACCACTTTCTAATAATGAAAACATTGTTACTTTTTATTGCATCATTCTATGGGAACCTTATTTTCCTGTAGAACAAAACCTTAAACATTGCTCAGTGACCACTTGTTGAATCATACTATGCTTTTAATTTCACATCAAATTAAAGGAAATAACCTCAGCCACACATAGCTACAAGTGTCACTGACTTTGCAAAGACATTTTTGGGAAACGAATTGAAATCATCGTCACGTTTTCTATATCAACCACATCTCATTTGGTAATACATTCAAACTGTTAAGTTTGGTTTATACTAGTGGGGCACGAGGGGGAGAGTGCCAAAAGAGATGCAATCATGCTGTCCCCACCACCAAGCATGAACCACTTGAGCAGCCTTTGTGCAAGGTCATGCACCTCCAAATTTTTTTAACTTGGTGCTGACCGCAAGCGCCAGCCTCATTCAATATAGTAGATTATAGGGTTGACTACGACGAATAGGACTCCCTGTACTGACATCGAATGGCCCATAAGGTTGAAGTGGAACAGTTTGGTTAAATGCATTGTTACAGTTTATTCAGTGACTGAAAACAGCATACAGGGGCGAGTTTTTTGTCCAAGCTTGTGGTAAAAACAAGGATTTTAGTTTCTACGTCATTCACCTACAGCTTATATGTAACAGGTATTCGATAAACAGGTACAGTTCTCGTTAAACTGAGTTTTATGGTCGTCCTGTGATGAGTGGTTTTTGGCACCCCTACTGGTTGCCTATACATATGAAGGGAAACCAAAGATTTCATGCAGTCTGTTTTGTTCTCCTCTGAACATTATTAGTAGATATGTTCAAAGACTAACCTGGAGTTTTGTTGCAGTACACAGAGTAACTGTTGGACCAGTAAGGAAGCTAACTGTGGTGTTTGTATGTTGTTAACCACTCATTGCAGTTAATTATGTTACATTAAATGGCAGTAATTTGTGCTGTCAGTTAAGTTTGTCACTTTGTCAGTTATATTTGACAGTTTGTTTGTTAGCTGTTTCTATGACGACATGATGTTGCCAGCTTCGTTTTCTGGGAAGTAATTTATTCATCATTCACTACGATAACCAGCAATAATTTTTCCATAAGGGGAAAAAAATCTTAATTTTGATGTTTTTCCTGTGTGCACTGGTGGCTGGGGTTTCCATTCCCCTTTAAGACACTGCAGGTTTTGAGCAAGTGTGTGTGTGGGCTTAAATGATCCACATCATCCTTACTACATGCTCGATTCGGTGGCACAAAAAATGACTCCATGGATGTTGAGCAAAAGAACACAAAATTCAACGTTTGTCTGAAAGCAGCTGGGAATACCCAAAGTAACACCTCCAGCCTCTTCCGCCACCTACAGCACGCCGTTGAGTTGGAAGATATGGAAAAGGCTCTAATACCTTTGAGCAAAAATGTTTAAGAAAGGAAACATGTTTCTCTTGTTCAATGAGGTATTGTTGAATGTTTAAACTTGAATAGTTACAAGACTTTTATATTTTATTGAAAGTAATATGTAATTTGATTTGGTCAGTAAATAAATGAAAAATAGATCAGCTGTATTTCCAGCACATGCCATTATTTTAAGATAGAGGAGCTGGAGCATTTATTGTGCATTTATCATTACTGAGGTAAAACACTCACATGGACATCCAGCCTTCCTCTGCCATTGAATCTTCTCTTTCTAGGAGTTTCTTGTCAGCCAAATCAGAAGATGATACTGCTTCCCCCAGCTTTCACCTGTCTGTCTCTAGAAGTCAAGATAAGAGGAAACTAGAGAGACTTAATCGTAATAGGTCACCAGGTCCTGATGATGTCAGCGCCAAAGTCCTGAAGGCCTGTGCGTAGCAGCTCTGTGGGATTCTACTGCACCTCCATAACCTTTTTCTGATGCAGGAGAAAGTTTCAGTGATGTGGAAGACCTCCTGCCTTGTTCCAGTGACAAAGAAGCCAACAGTCCTTGGTGACTATAGACCTGTTGCCCTGACATCCTGCATCATGAAGGTCCTAGAGCAGGGGTGTCAAACTGGTTCCAGAAAGGGCAGTGTGGCTGCTGGTTTTCTGTGCAACCAAGCAGCAGCACACCAGACTCCATTCATCTCATCAAGTGTGTTCAGTGTTTACCTGGTGACTTGATGAGATGACTATAGTCTGGTGTGCTGCTGTTGGTTGGAAAGAAAATCAGCAGCGACACGGCCCTTTCTGGAACCAGTTTGACACCCCTGTCCTAGAGAGACTTCTGTTCGTTCACCTCAACAAACAAATACGTAGTTATCTGGACTTCCTGCAGTTTGCTTATTTATGTGGAGTTGGAGTTAAAGATACGATCATACACCTGCTTCAACAAACCCACTCTCATTTAGACAAGGCAGACAGCACCGTGAGGATAATCTTCTTTCATTTCTTCAGTGCATTTAACATTATTTAGTCTGATTGCTTTGTGAGAAACTCCACAAGACTCAGGTAGAGGTATCGCCAATCGCCTGAATCAAAGAGTACCCGACAAACAGACCACAGTTTGTTAAACTGAAGGGTCAGCTGTCTAATAAAGTAGTCAGCAGTACGGGAGCACCACAAGGGACAGTACTCTCACCCTGTATACCTCTGACAGTACTCTCACCCTGTATAGACTCGACTGGAGATGCAATTGTGCAGCGATACAAGAATGGACGGAGCAGATTGTACTTCCTAAGGAAGCGTAGGTCCTTTGGCACTGGCTAGAAGATGCTATATATCTTCTATCAGTCTGTTGTGGAGAGTGTTATCTCTTTCTCCATCATCTGCTAGGGTAACAGCATCAGAGCAGATCACTTAAAGCTCAACAGGCTAATAAAGAAGACTGACTCTCTTTCAGGAAATCCTCTGGAACCTCATGAGATTATTTCATTTCAATTCTTTATAAACTGAAGAAGATCATGGGCAACAGGGATTATCCTCTTCAGATGCCTTTGAAACAACAGCAATGTGTCTTCAGTAAGAGGCCTAATAAATAAATAATTTATTAAAGTATTTTTGAATTTGAATTGTATTACTTGGAAAATGCTAAATATTTTATAGACTGAGCAACCGACCGACCGACCACTTTTAGTGGTAGTGGGAATGGCTCACTGATCTGCGTCCACCCACAACAAAAGATGCAGTTAGCAACCTGGTATAAAATCACCTTTAAACGGCTCAGTTCTGAACAGGTTGAGAGCAGCATTGGTTTGTGTCCAGATGTGTCTCCAATGGTGGAGGTGATCGTGAACAGAGGGGACGGATTTTTTGTTGATCATCTGATGGGAACAGAGGGGGCTGATAACCAAGAGAAGACTCAAGATGCGACAGGCCATTAGCTGTCAAGGTGTAACTATTGTGGGCATACTCAACCTAAGGTCAGTGTACACTCCAGGATAAAGGGTACCAAGAACAAAGACAACGAAGGGTAGCCTTAAGCTTCTGGCTCAGATGCTCATCTGACCATTAGTTTGGGGAGGAAACCCGGAACAGAGGGTTACCTTAGCTTCAAGAACGGTGCCACATTCTTTCCAGACTCTAGAAACAAACTGTGGACCTCTGTCTGATAGGATCTCATTTGGGATACCATGCAAACGAAACACATGTTTGGTTAGAAGATGAACAGTTTGCATGGGGGTGGGAAGTTTACATAAGGGAACATGTCAGGACCCTGAGTTTTTGTGTTTTCTTTTGTGTTTTTTCCTTTCTATTTTCAGTCACTAGATGGAGCCAGCGGCTGTGGTTGGAGTGGTACCATCCACAAGCCTGAGACCAATCTCAGACCAATCTTCTAATCAGAAGGAGTTTAAAAGAAGCAGACAGAAAACATTTAAGTCACTTGTGAGACATGGAATTAGGCAGGTTGGTATCCGGATTTGATTAAGTAGGTTGTCATCATTGCGGGTTGTCATCCCGCAACTAATGATGGGCTTTGTCTTTTGGCAGGTTTTGACAGTTAGTGATACATTGTTCTGTTGACCACAGCAAAGGCAGACTCCAGATCTCAACACTGTTGTTCTTTGGGAGTGAGTCTGGTTCTTCCTATTTGCATAGGCTCCTCTGGGCTTTGATCTGCAGGGATAGCATTGGATTTGAGTTTGTCTGGGCAAAAACTCAGTTCTTTCCTAAATTGTGTTCTGCCTCAATCCTAATAGCTATAGTAATGAGATCTTCCAATGACCCTGGTTCATCTCGGTAAGCCAGTTAATTTTTTATGTTCTCATTCAGAGCTTGTAGAAAAGCTCCTTTTAATTCCCCTGTTTTCCAGGGTTTTAAAGTCAATGGCAAAATATGTTACTGCTTGACGACCCAGCCTTAAATTACACACCTTACAGGTAATATCTGAAAATGATTCAGTATACCCAAATGTCTGTTTTTTTTTTTGAGCTTTCTACGGCACCAGTGGCTTGTTTTTCTGACAGTAGGCTGACAGGAAAGGGGGTATGAGAGAGGGGGAGAGACATGCAGGAAAGGACCACAAGCCGGATTCGAACCTGGGTCGCCCACGTCGAGGACTAAGGCCTCCGTACATGGGTCATGTGCACTAACCACTGCGCCACCTGCATGCCCACCCAAATGTCTCTTTAATTGTGGACAAAAACAAGCAATAAGAGCCCTGAAAAAGGACTTGCTGTCCGAGTTTGGTCTTCACCCATTTTAGCGCTCTTCCCCTTAATAAGCCAGTGACGTAAGAGAGTTTTGCTGCATCGGTTTCTAAGCTTTTGGGTGAAAAAAAAAAAAAAAACAACTAAAGAGCAGTGCAACAAAAAAAAAAAACAAACAAACAAACAAGAAAACCACATTGAACTGTTGTTCCTGAATAGGGAACAATTGTGTGTGTGGAGAGACTTCTCTGAAAAGTACTGAGACCAGGGGTGTTTGTGCAGGACAGGCAGATGCACTGGCTGGAAAAATTTGTATTGGGTTGCCCTTTTTGCAATTATAGTTTGGCTAAAAACACTACTAAATTAGACTGGTTGTTTTAACCAAAAAAATCGGATGGACAATTAACTTCCATCCAGATTAAACCCAAAAAACACTGTGGAAAAACTGCTCTGAATAAAACTTACTAACACCTTTCATTTTGCTCATCATTGCCCAAGTGGCACAAAAGACTTTCAGTGTCTGCTTGAGTGTATGTCACTAAAATAATAAAAAAAAAACCATTATACTTTAAAAGATTATATTAAAGACAATTTACACACACAAAACCTTAAAAAAATGTTTTAATATACACACCAATCATTAACAATTTCAAAGGGACTTAAACTAAAATTAATTGAAAAACAATTGCAAACATTACAGATTATATTGCTAACTATAGTCATACACTGCACCAGTGTCATGATCCCATGAAGCTTCATGAAATGAGTGATTTGTTGAAGCAATTTGGCCAAATGGTTCAAAGGCCACATGAGACTTTATCTCATGATCACTTGTCAACAGCTAGTGACAGGTAACAACGAGAGAAGGCCAGAGAGACTACTGGTAAACGTTAATCACCCAGCACTGAGTGAAGGCACTGCCTCTCTTTTATCCCAGCCCTCTGATGAGGCTGAGGAGCTCTACCTGTTTAGGCTGCCCAGGTTCTCCACTAAGATCTTCACTGATAAGAGGCATTAATCACACTCTTACACACACACAGAAACCCTAACAATCTGACCTGAAATATATTCAGAAAAAAACAGGCTACCGGCTTACAGATGCAGTGGAGCTTAACTACTTGACAGGATCATAAAGGATCAAATTAAAAGGCTTTTGTAAAGATATTTTGCAGTGAGAACTTACAAAATGTCTCCCCAAAGTGTCCCATAGAGTCATATTTAGTGTTAGTTGACCTTACTGTGTAAACAAAGAGCCTTACTGACATTTCCCTTAAAAGCAGTGCATTTAAATAAAAACACCTCAATGCAACACCTTTTTTTCCAAGAAATAGGGAAGATCTGAAAACATCTCAACAAATTAACAAAACAAGAATAGACATTGTCGTATATAGTATTATAGATTGAAAAAATCTAGGAAGCTATAGATTTATGTGGAACATACAATTATCTTGAAGAGTAATTTCTTGTAATATGCTTTGCCTGTAAAATATCAATAAAAATAAAATTTTGAAAATATACAACTACAGATTTGTGAAATAAAGTCATTAATGTCCTTGAGAGAAGGATGATGTGCTGTGTTGTGTGGTTAAATGCATCGGTAAAATGTTTATTCGCCTACAGAACATATGAATACACGGTGAACATAAAACTTTGCAAGTGAAAGCTCAAACACAGCACTGGGAGCCGACCCTCAGGGGAAATTTGTTTGCTGTTGAAAAAATAAGTGATAGAATAAAGTAAAAACAAGAATGCCTTTTCTTTCTATGCTTTCTCCTCTTAGGCACAACATGAACATGACCACTGGCATGTTATCTAAGGCTTAACTTTTAACAGGCTTGTAGTTTAATCTAAAGTCACTGTCACAATAAATCAAAATTTTTCACCTCATGATGGAAGAGCAATGCACAGTTCTCTATGAAACATTAAAAGGTTTTGTTTCATACCGTGAAGGGAGCATAAACAGTATCATGGTGAACTTCCATAATGATAAAGGCTTTGATTTTTAAGCCTTATAGCTGTCATTATAAATGAGTCCTGTCAAAAAATTGCTGTTTGTAAGGAACACTTTAAAGCAGAGAACAATCACCTTAGGATAGCTCTGTTTACACATGTGGAAAACAAGGATTGCATGAATTGGCTGTGTTGTGTGCCAAGATTTGAAATAAATGGATGAAAAGAGGCAACATTTTTCTTAAAGAATCACCACCCCATGACTTTTCTGTGTCATAAATTGATGATTATACATGACTCACTGACGGGTTTGAACAAGGGCTTTGAGAAATGTAGCTTTTCTATAAAAAATGTGTCTGCTTGTTAGCAGTTTTTAAAATATGATTATGGCTATTTATTTTTAGCAAATAAAACAAACTGTGCACCTCTAACTGGACCATAGAGGAAGGATTGATCCATCCCAGAAAACTAAACTAAAACCAGTTCCTTTAGCTGTGCCAAATGCTTGATTAATTTAGATCTGAAAGTTTTAACTCTCTCTTATACTGATCTTTCTGCGCATTCTTGGTGTATATTTTCAATTTCATATACTGAAATTATGTACAGCATTTCTAGTCATACCAGTCAACTATGGTGCTTTACAGAAGTACACATTCATCTACAGTGTGTGAAGAATTATTAGTCAAGATGTATTTGAGAGGATTCTTTTTATTATTGAACAATTACCATTTTCTCAATCAACCCAAAACACTCATAAATATTAAAGCTTAATATGTTTGGAAGTTGGAGTGGGTTTTTTTTAGGCTTAGCTATCTTAGAAGGATATCTGTTTGTGCAGGTAACTGTTACTGTGCATAATTTTTAGGCAACTTGATAAAAACCAAATATATACCCATCTCACATGTTTATTTTCCCCGGGTAAACAAATATAACAATAAAAAATTTAGAAATAAACATTACTGACATTAACAAACAATATCAAAAACAGTTCACGGACCAATATAGCCACCTTTCTTTACGTTGACACTCAAAATCCTTCCATCCATAGATTCTGTCAGTTGCTTGATCTTTTCACTATCATGCAGCATTAGACACTGTTCAGAGAGGTGGTCTGTTTTCCCTCTCTGTAGATCTCACATCTTATGAGGGACCACAGGTTCTATATGGGGTTCAGATCAGGTGAACATGGGGCCATGTCATAATTGTTTCTTCTTTTAGTCCTTTACTGGCAGTCACACTGAGGAGTATTTAGATGCACGTGATAGAGCACTGTCCTGCATGAAAATTATGTTTTTCTTTAACGATATTGACTTCTTTCTCTACTACTGCTTGAAGGAGGTGTCTTCCAGAAACTGACAGTAGGTCTGGGTGTTGAGCTTCACTTCATTCTCAACCTGGAAAGGTCCCACAAGTTTATCTTTGAAGATACCAGCCCATACCAGTACCCCACCTCCACCTTGCTGGCGTTTGATTTGGAGTGGAGCTCTCTGCCCTTTACTGATCGAGCCTGGGGCCCATCCATCCGGCCCATCAAGAATCATTCTTATTTCATCAGTCCATAAAACCTTAGAAAATCAGTCTTAAGATATTTCTTAGCCAAGACTTGGTGTTTTATCATATGTTTCTTGTTCAAAGGTGGTCTTTTTTCAGCAATCCTTACCATGGCCATGTCCCTGAGTATCGCACACCTTGGACTTTTTGATACTCCAATAATGTCGCAGCTCTGAAATATGGTAAAACTCCCAGTGTCCATAGCTTAAACTTATCCGCATCCAACTATGCGTCTTTTTCCCTACATTTCTGCAAAAAACTCCTGAAGTCCTAATTGTGACATTAATTTTCTTGTTCCTGTGTGTCTCCCTCACCTGTGAAGAGAATGTCATCTGCAATAACATATACCCCTGTCAAACCCTCTAATGCCTACAATAGCTTTCTCTGAAAGACTTCTGAAGCTGCATTGGTATTCTTAGCCACTGGTACCATCCAAATGTACCAAAGCTGTCTCAGAGTCTACTTGGTTACTATTCTGTCTATGGCTAGCATGTTCTCATACTGCACCTTGACCAGCTTTATCACCTCACCGGCGAATATAGCTGTTGGCTTTTACTCTGTGCTCTTTCAGCTGATTTATAGGCCGACACACTCATCCAGTATCATCATAATGTCTTCATGTCTTTACTTGCATTTTGATGCAAAATGGTTCTTTCCCTTCTCCTTTGTTTTTCTCATGCAGATTAACATAGAAGTTGCAGTTAATCATGTCATCTTGTCTCTTTTTGGCTCCCTTTATTTTGCATTTCTTCTACAGCATGCCCCTGAACAGTTTTACTGTTCTCTTTTGACAATTCTGCTGCTCTGCATATCTGCATATACTTCTTGAGGATCAAATTGTCCTCTCTTAGCAGTCTCACTCTCATGGCTGTACTGTTAGTTCCATACATGATCCAATCTCTTATTAATGATTCTGTTATGTCACCAAAATTGCACATGCCTGCCAAAACCCTTAAATCTGTGTCATACTTGTCAATGCACTTGTCACTGATTTCTAACAAAAAACATTCATCTCTCAACTGTCTCATTCAGTTTTGTATTACAGTGTTTGTTAAACAGAGCCGTCATAAAGCTTACTGTCAATCTGGCTGTTGTCTTGTCGCTCTCCAGTGTAGTTAAAAGCTCCCTTCCTCTCTCCCCAATGAGGTAGTTGAACATCTTTACTCTTGTAAACTCTTGGCATGGTCAGGTGCGTGTATAATATGAACTATTTAAAAGTGAAAGTCGTGTAGATGCATGATTCTGTGACAACACTTTAAGGTGGGGTGCGGGGTAACAGCCTCAGAGCAAAAGACTTAAAAAAGCTGAACAAGTTAATTAAGAAGGCCGGCTCAGTACTAGAAACTCCTCTTGAGCCTCTGGAGATTATTTCAGAAAAAATAATTCTTCACAAAATGCAGAAGATCATGGACAACAGTGAACATCATCTTCAGAAGATATTTAAACAACAAAGTGTCTTCAGTAATAGCCTTCTATAAATCCGGTGCAAGATAGACCGATACACAAGATCCTTCCTGCCTACAGCTATTAGCTCCTGCAATACAAAAAAAAAAAAAAACTCAAAAAAAAAAAAAAAAAAACCCTATGAGTTACTGCAACATTGCATGTCCCTTTAGGATTAATAAAATATTTTTTAATTAAATTGAATAGATAAGACATTGTTTCGCAACAATTGGGTTCAACACCTCATTGCTATCAATCACACAGCCACTGGAAAAAAAGAAATGTAGTTCAATCCATCTGCAAGTGACCGGGAGATCAGGATTTCATCCCACTATGTGCTGGTTCTCATGGGAAATGCTGCCATCCTTCATTGCAAAACAATACAACTTTTGTCTACTGTACTGGGGGGAGCCAAAATCAACCAGAACTGAAAGTTCTTTGGAACTGCTTTAATTATGACTTAATTGAGCAAAGTTAGACAACATATCTCGACAGAATCTGTAGATGTTTTTGCACTTTTAGAGCTCTTACAAACTGTGACCTCCTGCACAGAGCAGACTTTTTACGGGTGAGAGTGATCTTAAGTTAAGCGTGTTCCTGTGGCTTGATGAGTGTTACTCATGTGAGAGCCATCATATTGTTTCTATGCTAAAATGATAAAGCCGCGCCTGACCCAGGATGGAGGGGTGTTTTCCTCTCTGCAGCCCTATGTATAGCAGCTTGATAAACCTCAAAGATGCTGCCTCAGCTGCATAACTACTTTGAAGGAATGGCAGGTGGAAAGATTTCCCTGAAGCTGCAGTGGATAATCGGAAGAAAATAAGGATAGAAAAAGATTTGATGTAACTTAAGAAAGAATTTTTGATTTAAAAAAAAATGTTCATGGCCATAGATGGAGGGGACTGGTTCAGGTACCCCCCTCTACACCGGGCCTTGGACAACTGACCTGGTTGTCCCCTGCCTGTTAGTGGGTGCGCTGTCAGTATGTACGGGATGAAGTTAATTCTATTTCCAAATAAAGGAAGTCTTGGAAAATGTAAAACATGAACAAAACCCTGATGCCAATGACAGGAGGCTTTGTCTGTATGAAGGTAACAAACAATTCTTCAGTTTTTTTGTTATAATAACACTTTTTGCTTATGTTTAGCTTGTAAAAAGCTCATGAGGCTTAATGAATTAGGAAAACCTGTAGTAATAAACTATATCCAAGACAACATGCTTGCATGGGCTTTAAAATTTGATAGAAAGCGTGATGTCATAAAAACATGCTTGATTAACACACTCCTCTCATTTATGTACTCTATTCTCTTGCCGCTTTTGTGACTGTAAAAGGTGGTGGAGATACCTGTACTCACATAAAACATGCCCGTTATTGTTGCTCCTGGTCTGCTTTAAGGTTGTTTTTTTGTTGCTGCCTTGAAATAACTTTACTAACTTAATGTAGAAAAGAAAGAGCCTGTCAACTTTGACTTAATGTTACCTGATCAGGCAAGATGGTGCATAAAATGCTTCAGGTAACGTTGTGCTACAATGTGTAGCTGTTAGAGTTTCCCTAACTTTGTCTGAGCATGTTTTTATTTGATCGCATTCACGCCGAGGCGGAGCGATCTTGCACTTGGTATCACAAAAATTACAAATGCAAATTATTTCGCACCCTCTTGGAAGATCTGCTCTGCTATATAAAAAAACATTTGCGCTTGTTTCAAGAAATGTAAACCCTCTGAAAATCAGAACCTAAATGTACAGAAAATGCACTAAATAAAAGAAATTACACTGAATATTGTTCTTTTGAATTTTTCAATTTTGCTCTCCGTATTAAAGATATGTCTTGAAATTTCTTTTAAAATGAAAAAGTTGTAGGTCATATTTTAAAATTAATTTCACATTAGAAAATAGCCTTCACAATTATCTTAGACTCTAAGACAATCTGTGGTTTCGGGACTTGAGGCTGGCATCATTCTGCAACACATGTTTCCCACTTCCTCTTCCTTTAATGAATAGTGAGAATGGTTTCTTTTTCTCCATCAGATTTGATGGTGGTTTGAAAACAGCTTTTGTGTACCAGTTTTAATAGTAACATATTGATGTGAAGCTAGTAAAGTCAACTAATATATAGTAAGTCTGGACGACTACTAAATTTTTGCAGTGTATGGGACTATCAGGTTAAATTTGAAGTGCTGGAACTTGAAATACTAAAATAGCAACTAAAACCACTCAAGCAGCTAATAAGGTGACAGCATTCCATGATAAAATTTCTAGTCACTGTATGATACGTCCATAATTATGTATCAGGAAATAAAAGTCCTTTCTCTCTCACAAGCGACAGATTAAGAAAGTATATGACTTAAATGAAAAGATATTGATAACTCATTGTTCCAATCTGAAAGCTACATAACAAAAGAAAAATAAAACAAACAAAAACATGTATGAAGGGAAATATTTCCTAATTTTTTATTTATATTTTTCTGACTACAGTTGTTTCACTAGTCAGTTACCTTTGCTATGTTTAAAACATACATGTAAACATACTTTGACTCGCCAGAAAGACTCTGCTGTCTGAGATGCTGAGGCAGCATAGCAAAGCAGCATGAAAAAGCATAGTATAATAGATAATATGCAGGGGGCACCTAGAAGAGTCGTCACATAAGATTAAAAAGAGGAGACATCAGAATGTGTGCAAAGGCTGGCACAAAGGATGTATCATTATACAATGGCTCTGCTAGATTTTGGACTTTTGGATTTTAGAAATAACACAATAAATAATTAGGTGACACCACAAAGAGTTTGCAAATGTAGGTAAGGAAAAGCCATAGGGACAGACAAAGTCTGACAGGGAGGAAGCATAATTTCAATGTTGCTGTTTTTTAGATTTTGAAAATGTTGACACTTTTGACATTAATAGTTCGGCAGGTTTTGCTTTGAAGGCTATTCATGTTGGATCATTTTTTTCTGGGTTCTGTAGATGCTACCTTTATTTGTTTGCAGTGCTGCAGGGGAGAAAGCCTTTTCCATTCTGAAAAGATGCTAGCGGGTAGTAGGCCTGTAAATTGGTTGACATTTTAGCTGAAGACTTTGAAGTGACTTTGAGACAGTTTAGAGGCTGAAAAACAATCAGCTGACAGCTCAGGCTGGATTGAAGTGACTGTATGTGTGCACCACCACGACTGATTGATATTTAGCTATATGTCAATGAAGGGTGATTTGGAGAGAAAAAATATAATGCACAATATATATACATATATGTATACATATATGTATACATATATATATATATATTTGAAGCCAGTTTTCTCTTTTACATACTGTGGGGAGTACCAAAATGCAACATTTCATATCTTCCTCCATTTATGTTATATTTCTAGAGGGTTTGACATCATTGAAAAGCTCCTCTCTTTCAGGTTTAGGAAGCAGCATAAAATGGCATTGGGTAGACTTTTTCCTAATTTTGCCATTGTCTGTCAGATATTTTGAAGTGCTAAAAACAAAAGTACATAAAATTTAGAATAGAAAAACACTGAAATTTACATTCAAAGGCAGTATCTGCAATAAAACCTGGAAAACCTGACTGTCAGCTTCTTCCTGACCTAATAGACATCAGAGAAGGATACCTTGTCAGATTTGTAGAAAAATTAAGTATTTATACAACTCAAACCCGATCTCCTTGCAGGCTCCATAATGTTTTATTTGTTCTTGAGTTGCAGTTAATATTCAGTTTTCATTATTTATAACCATGCCACAATATTCTAGTTCAGCCATTCCATTTTTAGTTCTGAGATAATTTTCGTAAGATTGTTTGCTTTACAATGATATGATTTAATATATGCTCAGGATGTTTTTTTGTTGTTGTTAATATTGTTATATTTTGTTATTTCTATCAGTCTTTGCCTCCTTTGTGGCAGCAATCACCGTAGAAATTTCTGATGTGAGTTTTCACCTAACTTTTACATGAGAAAACATAGATGCAAAAACTGCATCCATAACAAGCTTCAGGCTAAAGCTGCTTTTTTTTCATCTGTATATCCTCCTCTCATAAATTTGTTTAGTTTCATAGTAGGCGTATCTATTACATATTGTATTTGTATTTCGATTGCACCTGATATGAAGATCAGCTTTGTGTGTGCTGCATTTTCTTTATACATAAATAGGATTTGGTATTGAGAACTTATAATCAATCAGAACAAGTTCCAAGTCTTCAAATCTATATTTCTGGAGTGTGTGTGTAACCATCGGTTTGTGTGATGATATTCCAAAGCTTCATCTTTAACTCATTGCACTTGTGTCATAAGGTAGGTTTTCAAAAGGAATTTGCTCTTCCTCTAAAATCGTAGCAAACCTTCTGTATGAAGAGAAGAGCCTTTTTAATACATTCTACCTCTTACTTTAAATTTTAACAGAAAGCTGCCTTATTACTCAAACATTCTGGATAGAATCAAAAGCATTTTAATGTGGATCTGCCAGACTTAATAATTGTATGCATAACTTTATCTAACTGAACAACAGAGTATAAAATCTGATATTTACTCTGTCCACAAAAGTAAAACATTGCTACTTCAACATCTAGTTGAGCAAAACTGAGGTGCAGTGAATAATGCTCAGCATATAAATCCTATCAGGATACCTTTCAGCCACACTGCTTTTAGTTGAAGTTCGAACACCCAGCCTAGAACCGCACCACAGTCAGAATCAGGTAGGCGTAAATACAATGATAAAATTGTCTTACATGGTATAAGTACCTGCTGTATCAGGCACTGAATATATGTAAATATATTTTAAGGATGTTTTCAAAAGAAAAGCTCAAGGTTAAAGTCTGACTGTTGAAAGACAATTGTGTTGTCGCAGTTATAACAATGTCAATTTAACTAATACGGACGTCAAAGCATCTGATTTACATGCAAAGTCTTTGGGGGACAGTGACAAGCAGGATCAAGAGGACCTGCACCACTTTTAAGCATTGGGACATCTGTGCATCAGTACATCCTGTTGTAAAAAAAAATAAAAATTATATATATATA
>JAUZNJ010029050.1:0-15661 GCA_034780135.1 Jordanella pulchra | reverse complement strand
GTCTTAAAATATTAAGTGTGAAACATCCTGAACAGTATATCCTTCCTTCCTTCCTTCCTTCCTTCCTTCCTTCCTTCCTTCCTTCCAGGGTTTGGTCAGCCATGGAACAAGTCATGGTTTGAAGGCTCTTCCACAGGTTTACAGGTTTCAGGAGGTGGAGGAAAGAACTGTTGACATCAGCTCAATCCACTTTTCTCCTTTCAGACCAAACCTGTTCCTGGTAGGGAGGTTTCTTTTTTTTAAATTCTATCCGTTTAGGAAATGCTTCCCTCTATACACGTACTGGTACTGCTGGTTGAATTAAAACAAACAAAAAGAAAACATAATTATCTTTACTTTCTGACAAGTAAAAAGAAAAAAGGTTTAATGGCTGTTGTTAGGATTGGAAATAAATCCCACATTAGATATAATTGCTTTAAAAAAATCATCCCTTCTCACTTAATAATTGATGTCCTTCAGTTGGGGTTTAAAATAAAACTGAAACCCTTTTTACTTAATTCATCACTTGTATTAGTTTATGATAAGGAACTTTAATTATTTTCTTCTGCTTGCCTGGGAGTGTTAAAATAATTAAAGACTTAACACTAAATGTGTCAGGTAGTACCATTAGGTAAGGGTGTAGATCTGCATAAATTAGGCAATGGCTACTCGTCAACAGCTGCTTGTCTGCATTTTACTATTGCAGACAAGACTAATGCAAGTAATGATATAAAAGCTTAGCATACTTCTGCTGTACAAAACAAGGTTGGCTTCCACTGAAGACAGAGAGTTTGATAAAGAAGGCATTAAAGTCTTCAGAGCTCACTTTTAAGGAACCTTGGACCACAATAGTTTGGGACAACTTTTTATTTTACCAGCTGCCTAATTAATCATCATCCTAGGAAAAAGCATTTTTACCCACAAAAGTTAATATTAGAATTTTTTAAATGCTGCAACGATATTAACTGGGAACATTGAACTGTTTTGATGTGTTTTGGTATCTTACCTTTTTATGTTTTTTTTTTTAGGTTGGCTGTGCAGATGGCAGCATCAGGCTCCATACAGTCAACCGTGAGCAGCCTGTGGCTGAATGGATGAACAGCACTACCGGTGAACCAGTGATCTCAGCACAGTGGGCTCAGACCAGGCCCGCCGTGTTTTGTGTTCTCGACGCAGCTTCTAACCTTCACATATGGGACATGCTGAAAGACGAGGCACAGCCTCTTATAACCAAGAAAATTGGCACTGATAGGTAAAAACAAACTGAATAAGTAACAAGATACTTTTTTATGCCCTCATGTGATGATATCAGCTGTGCGCTTTGTGTTTTCAGGGTTACAGCTATGGCTGTGTTCGGAGACTCGGGACATCAGAACACATACTCAGGAGTTGCTCTGGCACACGAGTCAGGAAAAATAGAGCTGCATTATTTCACTCCAACTTTGACTGTGCCCAACCCTGCAGAGGAGGGAAAGTTGGAGAGTATAATGACTGAAGCCTTTTGAAACTCGAATGGCTAACTTCAACCGTTTTTGGTCTTACTATGAAGGTTCAATGTATTTTTTTAAACAGAAAAACAAAAGGTTCGGCTAAAACAACTTTTTGTAATCCACCTTACACATTTTGGCCCATGAATAAGGAGAGGTATACGTTTCTTCAATTTATAGGATATGTTAAATTGATTACAGATGTCATATTATAAAGCTAATGTACTCGATGCATTGATTGTGATTTGGTTAAAAGAAGAATGTACATTTCTGTAGATATGTGAAGATTATTTTATTACTATTATTAAGGTTGGATTATTTTCAATAAATAAGTAAATCTCTATGTGTGATATGTTTTATTTTACTTTGGTACGCTTTTATTTTACTTTTTACAAAAGACATTACCTCCACACTGATAAGAAGGCATAATGCAATTATATATATATATGATTGCATTATGCATATATATATGAACTGATACAACTGATAGTGATACATCCTTGATCCTTGAGATGCTTGGCTATAAGAGCAACCAATATCCACCATGGAAAAGATGGTTAGAGGCTAAGATCAAGATAACAAGGAGGGAAGTGAGCCAACTGTTAGAGCTCCTAAGGGGTGCAATGTACCCAAGAAGTACAGCCAGATGCCCATACCTGAAGCACTCGAAAGTGCCAAACAAAGGCTCCAAGCCTTGTCCAGCCGCCTAAAGAGATACACAAGAGAGAATGAAGCCAGGAGGATTAACCGGCTCTTCTCCACCCAACTCAGGAGCATATATCCATAAATACATCAAGGACAAAGCCTTAACGGATGATGTGCTCAGCGAATGTCTCAGGCAATGGGGAACAGAAGACGAGGTGCTAGAGGTACCATCATGGGAGGACAAGCCCCTGCATGGGATGTACCACCGACAAATAACTGAAGTGGCTGATATCAGGAAATCCTACCAATGGCTGGAGTCAGTTTGAGAAGGCATTTCTAAGAAAAACAGCACACCACCAATGGTTCTGTTTCCCAGTCCAAGCTGAAAGATGTTATCTCAGCATGCTAGACATTTTGTTTGGAAAGCATCGGGTCAAAGAAGCTTACCTACCCGATGATGTCACATAGGTTTAAGGCAACTAGAGGATAGTTTGAAATTAATTTTATGTCTGTTTTTATCTACATCTTTTTGATGAAATTCAATGTTGAAATTGTCTTTGCTTCTCTTTTGCACGGCAGAATATTTAAGTTGTATATGTTAAACATTGAATGGATTTTAGGGAATTCAGAAAAGAATAAAGCACATGGTGAAGTGTGCTTTAAAAATGCACTACACTGGAAATCCATACCTCATGATTCATCTGCATTTCTATTGTCACTTTTTATTTCAAGCTGAAGAAGATGAAGTAATAAAGAGTTTCATAGCAAGTTGATCATTGTTATGTTTTCTATTTTTTCAGCAGTTTCAAATCAATTATTCATCTGGGAGAGATGCACACTATGACCAGGAGAAGAAAATGAACAGATAAAAAGACACCTCACCATCACCCAACACTTATTTATTACCTTAAAAAACTAGATCGGCTTAAAAGGCGACTTGTGTCATTATAGGCCTTCTTCTGCCTACCCTGCAAAAAACGACCCTAGCTCACATACTTTTCCATTTGCATAACTCTGCCTCTATTTCGTGTCAACTTGCATCAATTTTACACAAACTCATGAGCGCTTGGTGAGGCTTTCAGCTTGAAGCTACATTATCCTTCAGCAGCTCTATTTTAAAAAAGGACAAGCGTTGAAACTTTACTCAAATTTCCCAGTAAACGGGGAGTACAAAACTGGCTAATAAAACTTTATTCTTTATTTTTACCAAAGGTGATTTATGTATATTACTTTTCTGCCAAGTAAAAATGAAAGCCAAGCACAGCCAAAGGGGATTTATGTATATTACTTTTCTGCCAAGTAATTAATTGGCCAATGCATTTGTTGACCAGCTTGTTCTGAAAGGAGAGACATTTAAAACACAAATGAACATAAAATACCACAAATTAAGGAATTTAGTTCAAATTACATACCCTCACTAGATTTTTTTTTCTAAAAAATTAAGCAGCATAGAATCTATACTAAAAGAGATTATAAATATTACCTTCTGCAAACAATGATAGGTAAAACATCTTTAGAGCACAGCTTCACATTTCGGATGGAAACATTTAAAAAGCTTCAGCTTTGACATTTTGAAAGGAATTTCAAATAGATTTACATTTTTTATAGATAAATACCAGTCAATGAAATTAATATATTAACACAGGTAGACCTTTCAAGAGTTTTTATATTTACATAATTACCCCCCCCCCCAAAAAAAAAAAATCACTCATCCTTAAACTTATTTTCAAACTGCTTAATTAATGAAATACCAAAACTTCACAAAAACAGATACATCTTTTTTTAATTACTTTTTTTTTTGTTTTGTCGCGCTTTTTTAAACGATTTAAACTCTTTCCTCTACACTGTTAATACATCTCATAGTAGGAATTTTTTTTTATTCCAGTTTAAAATATTTTCTATAGTGAAACCTATATTACTGCCCCTCCCGCGTTCCGGTCGGGACTGAAACGCGTATCTACATTACGTCACTTCCTGGCGCCCCTGGACACTGTAAACACTTCTCCTGTTAAGTAGCAAGCTCAGAGTTAGAAAACATGATCTGTCTACTTTACCAGGGAGTATTTAACCGAGTCTATATAGGTTATTTCTGCTCTCTTAACTGTAGCTATCAAATTAAGTCATAGAAGCGTATAGACAGCAACGGTATTCTGTTGCTATATTTAAATTTAGTTGGAGCTACTTAGCCTAGCTAGCTTACTGTCAGATGTGTTAAGACACCGTGTTTTTACATGTATTTTTTTCCTGCTTTTTCTTACCATGGTGCATTCGTTGGTGAGTCTTTGTGCCAGGGTGGTGGTCAGTGACCACAGCTCGTCACCCACCTGGCTCCGTTGGGTTCCCAGGGAGCTTTACGGGCCGCTGCTGGAGGCTACCTTCGCCTGCTGCAGACCACTGGCTGTGGGCGAGCTGGTGCAGCGGTGGCCTGAGCGGACCCTCCGAATAGGAGGACGGAGTAAAACCGGGCAGACTGCTCCTAGTCGCCTATGCATCCAGGCTCTGTTATTGGCTGTGGTCAGAGGACTGGCGGACCGAAGGTAAAAAAATAAAGGCTTTAAATTTTCGTTCATCTATTAAAGTGATGAATTTCGGGAAAAGTTTCTTAATGTGACCGTTGTTGTGGTCTTCTAAAAACACATATTTGTTTTGCTTACGTAACCTGATTGCAAATTCCCACCTTTTTTATTTGAAAACTTCCCTTAAATGATGTATAATTTTATTCAACTTCTGAATTAGTCTCTGCCTTGTATTAGTCTTTCTAATAAAATACACATAAGCTTTAGGGTAAATAACTAAATAGCATCTGGATCTGTAATATCATTATTGTTTATTTTTTCGCTTCAGGTCAGCCTTGCAGTTACTGGACATTTGTGGCCTGCAGAGAGATGAAGGAGGAATCGGGGACCCCATTGGAGGCTGGTCTCTGACTGTTGCACTTTGCACAATGGTGGTTCAGGCCAAAGCTGGAGCACAGAAGGCTCAGAAGAAGGAAGGAGACAGAGAGAGGAAACGATTCTCAGCACTCGAGAGGGAAAGAGATTTAAAAAGAGAGAGAGGACACAGGGTGGAGTTAAGGACATTACAGGATGATGAGACATGCGAGGAGAAGACGGGATCCAAAAGTCCGATCAGCGAGGAGGATCTTACTAAAGGAGTTCGAAGAAGGATGGAAATTGAAAGGAAAAGAGGGATCGTAGCAACAGGTTCAGGGGGGAGTAAACTTGAAACGGCAGAAAAAGAGCCATACTGTGAGGTGCTGGTGCATGTGAGGGCGGATCTTTTTGTTAACGCCCGATCTTGGGATCGTGTTCGCTCAGCTCTGAGCACAGCGGGACCCTTGAAGCTTCAGTGCAGATACCTACGAGTGGAAGAAATTTCAGTGACCAGTATCAGAACTCTGCTAAACCTGCTGCCCCGCAGGGCAGTGTTGGGCATAGACATTCGTTACAGCAGCCTTGGAGTCGCTGGTTTGGCTGATCTTCTACCTCTTCTGTCCACCTTCCCTGAGCTAAACTCTTTGCGGCTCCATTACTGTAACCTTGATATTCGCAGAGACAGCCTAGGTCAGGAGGAAGTCCTAAGGAACCTGTCAAAAGGCCTGGCAAACCTTAAAGCACTGCGACAGCTCAGCCTTACTGCTCTTCGGCTGCCTGGACAGCTGCGGGTCTTACTTAGGTAGGGTTTTTATTCATGAAACTTATTTTTGCATATGTTCCTCAGTAATATTACATCCCTAGTATTTTTCAAAGCAAAGCACCTTAGAGATTTTGATAAAGGTAAAGAGACTTAAGAAACATGTCAGACTAACCCCCTAAACCAAGTTTCAATGCATATTTTTGAAATGTTTGTGCTATAAACCCACTCATGTTGTTAATTCATTATACATATCAAGATAACTGATGTGTTATGGAGCTTAAAATGCATGAAACCACTAAATGGTTTTATGCATTTTTATCAAAAAAGAAATTAAAAAACTTTCTTTCTGTAATATGAAAACCTGGCCTGTTTGGAAGGTTGGCAAAAAAGTGGTAAAAAAGACTATACAACAAGTTATTGCACACAGTTATTGAACCTTTTGCCAGATATTTGCCAGATAATCCTGAAACTATACCTGTTAAAGGTTTGATATGTGGTCGGGGGCCCATCTTTGAAACACTAAACACAGAGCCAGAGATACAGTGGAGTGGATTAGATTAATTGAAGTTTCTCTTTTGAAATGGTCCAAGAAAAAGTCTAGACTTGGATCTAGTTGAGACCTGGAATAAAGACTTGAAAACAGATGTTCTCCATCCCATCGGACTTAACTGGAGCTTCTTTAAAACTAAAATCTAACTTGACAAGAACATAAGACTTGCTGCTGTAATTGGAATGAAAGTTCCTTGGCCTAACAACAAATACACGCCATACATTTCAGATGTTTCTGTGCGGTTAAAAAAAAAACAGTCCACCTTTGAAATAAGAATACAAGAAGATTTTAATCTTTATTTTTTTTTTCTCTTCCCACAGCTCGCTGCCTCAGCCCTTGGAGGTTCTAGAGCTTCCCTATTTGAGCCTGAGTCCAGCTGACCTTGCCTATCTGTCCTGCAGCCATCACGCCTCCTCTCTGCTGCAGCTGGATCTAAGCGAGAACTGTCTGGATGAAACCACTGTACCCTCCATCCGCCGCCTTCTTTCCCAGGCTTCAGGCAGCCTGCAGCACCTTTCTCTGAGCGGCTGTGGCCTGACCGATGGTCTTCTGAGCCTTTTGTTGCCCTCACTGGGAGGCTGCTGGGCTCTTAAAAGTTTGGCTTTAGCCTTGAACCCACTGTCCTTGGTGAGTCTCATTGCACTGGTGCAGACGGCAGCAAGAATGCCCTGCCTTCGACAGTTACTTTACCCAAACCCCCTGGAGGACTACCAGCCTGGGCTGCCTGATCTGCCCTCTAGCACCCAGCTGTTGGAGTGGCCTCTAGATGAATCCACAGACATGAACGTGACTAGCAACCAGCTCAATAAGGTACTGATGGACAGCGGACGCACTGACCTTTTCTTAACTTGTGATCTGCTCAATTATGATAAAGACTTGGTGGACTAGAGCAGAGGAAAACTGTGTGCTTTTATTTTATCAAACCAGCTGCAAGATCAATATAATTTTTACAATCATAGTTTAACCTCATTAAAAAGCTCATTATCATTTTTATGAATATATTTTTTCTCAGTCTATCTGAAAAGAAAATTCTGAAATTTTTCTTCTTGTACTTTGCAATACAAAATGTAGGTAGCAAGACTTAAATTAAAAATTCGCTTCTTAATCAGCCCAAAGAAGTGGTGCCTTTAGGGTGTAACGACATGATTATAGCCTATTTGTAATGGGATTGAGATGTTTGTTGTTTCTTTTATTCTTCCCTTGGACTAATAATATATTATTAGTAAACATGTCAGAAATATTTAGCAAAATGCCAGTTTTAGATGTCAGGAGTACCTACGATTGTAGGTAACATATATACTTTCTTTCATGAAGATTATGAACTGATATTAATTTTATTTTTAATGAAACCTAAAGGTGTTTTATTGAGATAGACTGACATAAGTAGTGTGTACTGTTGAAGGGAAAGTAAAATGAAAAACAGTTTTCATTCTATTTTACAACATAAAACTGAATGCGTGGTTTTAGGTTCCTTTTTAACTGTAAACATCCTCTACAGTTATTTTGCACTGTCCCATAAAATCCCAATAAAAAGGCTTAAGTGAATGATTGTAGCATGACTTGATGTGCAATATTTCCAAGACTATGAACTTCCTTTTTAGCTCCTATATCTTTGTCAAATTGTTGCCTGTAGAGAAACGACTGAAGTTTGATTGATGGAAGTTTAGAAAAAGCATCTAAAATGTTCTAAATGTCTAATACTGCTTCTTTCTGTGATTAGCTGAACTTTTTTATACAAAAAGGAGAGTCTAGAAACCTGACAACTGGTATAAAACTTACATATGAGGAATATGACATCTCCTCCACTTTCATCTGCTTTTGCAGCACATGACCTAAGAAATGTTACTGCCAGATTTCAATGTGAAAGAAAGCAATTTGTTTTACTAACAGGATCATGTGACAACTGCAGAACAGATGGTTCTAACGAGGCAAAGTCACAGCTGAGTGTTCTTGACACTATCAGCCAACAGGCAGAGTCCGATGATTGTGATATATTTATGATATATATTGATCAATAAAACCCTCATAAGTGATTTGGAACATCCTTGTGTTCCTATTGTTCAGTTTATCCCCCATAGGCTACTCCATGTAATTAATTGTTGGGCTTGCAAACGATCAGCCTCTAGCTTCAGGTTTGAAGGTGCTGCTTTGTACTAGAGGCACAACTGTGCAGGTTTAGGAGCATTGAATGATAATATAAAGAAAAATAAACATTCTTGGTACAAAAAATATATACTATATATATTTTCAAACACTTAATAGGAGAGAGCTTCAATGATGTAAATCAATGGGTTGAACAGTAATGTATAAAAATAAAAAAAAATACAAGATAAACCACCAGGTGGTGCTAACGGATAATGTGTGAAGTTTTCCAATCCACTGCTATTTATGGTAAATGATCCATATTATATAGATTTATTTCTCTTTGGTCGTCAGACAAATAGATATCTCTCAGATCATTAAACGATGTAACTTTGTATTGTTCAGGTTATACACACCTTAGCCCCTAAAACACCAGTTCATTTGATTCATATTAAACTATGGAACCATCCGAACCGGCAGAACATCTTTCTTTAAAGGCCGTCTTCGGACACCATTGATGTCCGCCTCATATTTACCCAGGAGGCCTCCCTCGGAGTCCTGGGTTCACCCAGACTCATCTAGATCAGAGCTGTTTTATGCTGAATCCAACATTGAAATACATGTTTTCAAACATATAAAATACGCCTCAAAGCACTCAGAATCATCCCCTCCTGTGCTGATTGAAGGCACAAGCAGACACACCTCCTACAGGTTCCCTCCTAAGATTAAACTCCAGCTGTTGTGATCATTTCTCCCAGCAGGGAATGGCTTGATTGAGCTCACAAGAAGATAAGGAAACACATATCATTACTGCCTGAAACAGCAGAGACTATCTACTTGAAATTCTCTAGTCTCAGTAGGTGAGAATTTGACGAGAGTTGGAGGGGAGCAAATATAGAAAAACAATATAAACAATCATGAAGGCATCTTCCCAATACATAGTTGATTTAATTTATATCTATTTCTGTTTTCTTTTAGGTTGACTAATTTGCCAAGCAGTCATTGTTGTTGCATGGAATTATTTTACTGAAATTATCTTCTGGGGAAGCAAAATTGAACATTTGTAATGTAACATGCCTGATAAACAATTGAAGGTGATGCTACTGATGTGTGAAGTTAAACTCTGAACCATCATGGAGAAGTTACACATTACAAAAGCGAGCTTCAGTCTTCCCATTGATTTGAACAAACATTTTCTCTAGTTTGCGGTTCTAAAAAGTCTTCACCAACATCCGTCTTCATATATGCTCTTTCATGGTATTATGTCTTGAAGGGAAGTTAGATTTTGACTGTTACTACATACCCAAATGGTTAATCAAAACACAAAAATGTCTTTACTTTAATAATCAGTTTCATAGAAGAAAGGATGAAGGGGTTGTGAAGCCTCCTGATGTTGCAGTGTCTTCTAGTTGTTACAATTAATCGGTGTAGCA
The DNA here is from genome assembly GCA_034780135.1 of Jordanella pulchra. NCBI lineage: Eukaryota > Metazoa > Chordata > Actinopteri > Cyprinodontiformes > Cyprinodontidae > Jordanella > Jordanella pulchra. Next base: position 5,849 of record JAUZNJ010029050.1, on the reverse strand, counting down.
CCATAGATGTGATTTTATAGTGAGTATTTAGTCGTTTTTGCTTATAAACTAAACTCCTCATTGTAGCAATGTATATATGTTATCAGACCCTTCCTAAATCAATCAAGTACTGCATTTTAAAGACCTATCTTATTTATTTTAAGAGCCAGTTTTCTTTTTTAAACTCCCCTATAAGTTATTAGAGAAGCTTTGGTCCAGTTTGTGAAGATAGAGATAGCTGGACCTTTCCTGTCCGTATTTGGTTTGGGGTTGAAACTCCCACCCCTGGACTCAGGAGGTGTGAGAATGGCTGCTGCATCATTCCCCTTCTGAAGGATTTCCAGATATCACCTTAATCTTGCATGAAGGGCTGAAGCATAATCTGTGGAGTTTCAAATGGAGGTGGTCGTCCCAAAATCAGACCTTAAAAGTGTACTGTAGTACAAGACTAAAGGAATCAGCCTCCTGTTCCCAAAGCTCTATGCCTCTAGGTTTTTTTGTGTGTTGTGCTGCAGGTGCATTGATCCTGCATGATTTAACCATGGTGTATTTTCGTGCTTCTATCAGTGAATGAAAACAGTTTTTAAACACCTGTTATGAAAGATATTTGGTGTATAACCAGAAAACATCCAAAAACACTTTTTTTAAAATACAATTCTTGATCTAAAAAAAGCCTGGGCTGCTTCAGAAATGTTTCTTCCTGTTGCAACATATGAACATATGAAATGGACTTTATTGAGTAATGGCTATAAAAACCATTTATTGCCTTTTACGATATGCTAACAACGTACAAACAGGCAAACATCATCAGCCATATCTCAGCGGTTTGCTTACAGAGGAGGAAATGCAACCACACTTCTTTCTGAAGTCATAGAAACAAAATGCTTCAAGTGGAATTGATGATAATGTGTTTTAGGTAAAAGAATAAAAGATGAAACGGATGGCGTTACTTCTGGGAACAACGTGGCTGCTTTTGGCCCGAAGCGTCGCTGCCTGTTCACATCAGGACTTTACCTGCAGTCTGGGATTTTGTGTGACTTTGGACACTGTGTGTGACTTCACCGAAGACTGTAGTGATGGCAGCGATGAAGAAAATTGTAAGTTTACCATGTAAATATGGTTGCAATCTAGTCAAGAGGAAACTAAGTAGGTTGAAGGGTTTTATTGTCTCGTTGAGCCAGTTTTAGCTGCAATATTGTATAGTAGTCAGTGTCTGGTTGGACTTTACCTGTCGCTGCCTCAGTTCATTGTCATTTGGAGACTTCTGATCAAGCACAGCTCTCTATGTTCCACTGTCCTGACTCAGAGTATTAGTTGGGCAGAGGTCTGACTTTGATTGAGCAATTGCAACACTTTAATACAATGATATTTAAGCCCTGCTGTGACAGCTTTGCCACAGTCTTTTTGGAGTTTTGTCCACTTGATCTCCTCCTTTAAGTCAAGCTTTAGACATTTGGACACATTAATTCATGGTCAGTTGATTGATGTAAAACGCTCATGTCTTGTAGCCCAAAACAAGTCCCAGTTATCACAACTGGCTGTAGCTTCCAGAATTTACTTCAAGTCATCAGCTCTGACCTGCTTCCCTGGCCCAGCTGCTGAAAAGAACCCATAGTATGATGCTACCACCACTGTGCATGTTTAGGGTGTTTGTGGAGTGTTAAATTTCCACCAAATTATTTCTTCTTTTTTTAAGGCCAAAAGATATTTTTTTTCTGATAAAAGTTGTTAAATATCGGCCTTTTTTCAACATTAGCTGTCTTCATGCCAGTGTTTAATAAATCCTATATTTATGTGTTGGACAACTAAAGTAGATTTTTCCTCCTCTAATTTTCATCCATTCCACCTGATGGCATTAATCTGAATACTGTTATCATAATGAACTAAACTGCTTGCATAGCATGTAAGGTTTGGTCTTTCTAGGGAACATTCAGACACACAAAACATGTTGAATACTGACAAGATCATCAAGAGGTTGAAAAATATAAAACATTTGAGGGAGTAAATGTTGAACACAGGATGTTCTTATGTATTAGCAGGGTATATTTTTCCTAACCAAAAAGAAAGTGTTTAGTTTAAGTAAATGTTTGGTATCACAGGTTCTACTTATACAAGATGTAATTTCGAGGATGGTTTCTGTGATCTGATCCAAAGCCCAGAGACCCCGTTCAGATGGACCAGAACAACTGAGGCCCCAGGTCTAAAACAGGATCACAGAAACACCTCAGGTGGGTGAGGCTGACATTTTTACAAAACATTATATCTTCCCACACATTGTCTTTAAATATTTCTTTTGCCTCGCAGCCCACTTTCTGTCCCTTTCACCCGTTGGAGGAAATGAGACCACAGCAGACCTGATGAGTCCGCTCTTCCTGCCCACTCACAATTGCCTGGTAATAATCTTAGAGAATATTTGTAAAGGCTTTAAAAGTATGGAATTTATTCTTATATAATATTAGTATAATACTTTTAGTTCCCATCACTCCAATAAAACTTGAAAATAAGCTAATTTTTAGGTGAATTTTCAAATTATGTTTAGAAGGTTAGTCCTTCTAATCATATTCTGAGGTATGATGGTTTGATGATATAACTGAAGTATTATCACAACAAAAGGCTAAATTGCCTTTAAATTTTTGCTGTTGCCTTGAAATACTGAAATATTTACTGAGATGCTGAAAGTATTAATAAGAAACCAGTTATAGATCTTCTTTTGTCAAAAAAACTGATTATGTTAGACTGAATAAACAAGCTTGTCTTGTCATCATCTCATAACAACATATGAAGTTTTAACGCAATAAAATCATTTTTTAGTTTTTTGCTATTTCAAAATATGAAATTGGAAGAATCAAACATTTGAATCACTGTTTTACCCAACAATAGTAATGTGGGAATTCAAGATAAGTGGATTATATTTTTATTTATGAGCTACAGTTGTGATCTTGAGATTAAAATAAGATTGAATGGTTTTTAAAAATGGAGTTTAGGAGCCTGAGATCTGAAAATTAGAATATTTTGTAGTGAAATTGATAAAATAAGACACTTATCACAAAAGTTTGGGATTTTTATTTGATTTTATAATTAAAGATGTTACCAAAAAAACAAGTGTAATATCTTATCTCAAGAAAAAGTGATATTGAAAGCCTTATTGCCTTATTAAAATAAATGTAAGCACTTATTAACTTGCATTGAGTTTCTTTTCTTTTAATAATCTTTTAAAGTCTGGAAATGCACCAAAAGTACGAACTTTATTTTCAAGAGGTTTCTAGCTCTTGCTTAAGTAAACTGAACATGTTTTTCTTTTTCATTCATTAGATAAGTTTCTACCATCATGTTGGGACAGCACATGGGAATCTTCAGATTCTTCTTCAGTCCCATTCAAACGGTCAAAGCACTGAAATCTGGAAACATTCCACACAAGTACAGATGGAAACATGGCAGCGGGCAGTGGTTAACTTCTACAGCAATCACAGCTTTCAGGTCTGTCGCAATTATAAAAGGAGTTCCTAAGGCTGTTATATGATGTTCAAATGGACATTGCAGCTTTAATGAGTGGAGCAATAGAAGCGTGTTGCCGGGAAGGTACTGACCCGTTTGGATCCCTCAGAAACCATCTGGATGTGAACCTGTTGTTAGTATCCTTTCAATATATTCACAGCATGTCAGAGGGTCAATTTCTCCTCTTCTCTACGTCTTCGCTGTCTGAAGATGACAAAGAGAGGTCACATCTGCTGACATTCACTCACCATTAATTCACTTCCTGTTTCAGCAGCATTAGTCAGCATGTTTAAAAGTTTAAATTCCCTGAGAGGCCTAAAAAGCTGCATGTGGAGTTTGTTTTTCAAAAAGTGTTTTAATAAATGATTTAAAATGAAAGATTGAATAGTAAACATACTTTTCCCTTAATGTTAAAGTTAAATTGGAACCATTTACTTAGAGTCCTTCTTATAAAAAAAAAAGGATAAACAGATTGGGCTGCTGGGAGATTCAACTGTGTCTTTTAGACAAATTGATATATTTTAAACTTCTGCAAATGTTCTCATGAACAACCACAAAGATAAATATATCACTGGGGTTTTTTCTTGTTGACCAACACATCCATCCACTGTTCTCATCAGATTTGGAAAACCTTTATTCCTTACTCTAAGAAAAATTGTCCCCACAACATAATGCTCCCACCACCATGTTTTATCATGTTAATGGTGTGTTCAGTTTGACATTCAGGCCCAGTTTCAATCCATAGATATACTTTTTAAAAGTAGACTGAACCCTCTTCTCTCACCTCACAACAGTATCTTTTTTGTTGTTTTGTTTTTTGCTTGTCTGCTGTTTTCCATTTGAGTGAGTTGCGGAAAACTTTACCAAAAACTTTGCAAGGCTTTATTCCATCAATGACTTTATTCACCATTTTTAGTCACATATACCCCAATAGAATACAATGTAGTTTGTTTTTTGCTCTTACAAAATGTAAAAAAAAGTTCAAAAGGTTTGATAACTTTTGTCTTAAACTGTATAAAACAAACCATATGCATATCAATTATACTGCTGCCTTTGAATACATTGTGTTTAAAGGATCTTTCTTCAGTTCTTGCTAGAGGAGAAATTAAACAAAAAGCATATAAAAACAAGTTTGGCTGATATAACCATCAGTTCTGATCCTTAAAATGAGCCATTTGGCTAGTTGTGTCAATTTTTTAATTTTGATTTATTTTAATTAGATTTTGATTCCTGTGTTTGGTATAGTTTTTGAAATTGTAGAACCTGCTGCTTTTTATGCATATTTTTAATTTAACTCTATTTTGTCTGTTATTACAAACTCAAAGCCCTGTATTGTAGTTTTCATCAATATAATGGTTTTTATTTCTACACATCTTTTAATTATATGAATGTGTTTTAAGATATTTTTTCCAAGACCTAGTAAAATAATAGTAATATAAATTAAAAGCTTTTTCTGATTATTGTGATATCCCTTCACTGTTTATCTTCCAGGTGGTAATTCGAGGGGAGCTTTCAGCCAGCAGTCAAGCCTCTGAGATCTTAGCACTTGACGATTTATCTTTCAGTCCCGGATGCACACGTCTGCATGGTATTAGCTACCTTTCTCACACCTCACCACACACACTACATGAGTTCAAACCTTGACATTTTGAAATATCGTCAAACATAAACAGAGCACCAGAAGCTTGTTGTGAATACTGATGAATAGGAGTGAGGATATTAAAACACCTGAGATTGGACTTATACCAGGATAACCGAGTCATTAAAATTGTGCTTGCTGTGTTTTTTTTTGTGGAAGTACAGAAGCCATGGAATGGTGGGGGTTTATTCTATAAAGCACACTTTATTTGACAGATCACAAAAGATTTTAACACTCTGATGGTGTATGGCTGCAAGATCAGACTAGCATTTTTACAACTACTTTAATATCCATATATTAGTGGCCCCTCTTCAACACATGTGAATCACACGATCTAATTCCTCCATCAGCATGTAATTTAAACCCTTCAAGGTAAATTTAAAACATGGAAATGCATGACAAGGACATGTTCCATTTAAACCAAAATTTGCATCTTACCATCTTACCAAAGGAACTTTTTGTGAAATTCAAAGGCATGTGTTCTGCCACTCAATTGGGAGACCTGCTCAACAGGCAGTAAGGGACATAATGATCAATGTGCTCAAGGGTCCATTATAAGGTGCATTCCTTTGAATTTCATGCAAATTGTCAATATTTCTGGATTCAAAAACTTTTTAGAAAACTTTTATTGTTTTTAGATTCAACACTTGTTCTTTTAGATTTTGTTTTTTCATATGACAAGTTTAATCATTGCCACACACACACACACATATATATATGTATGTGTATATATATA
>JAUZNJ010029048.1:0-11192 GCA_034780135.1 Jordanella pulchra | reverse complement strand
TGGTTATTACACACAGTGGTCAGCGACATTCATTTACGTCGGTCTCAGAAGCTGACAAGTATGTCCAAAGCACACCTCTGTAGGAGGTGTCCTGTGGAGTTACCTGGGGGAGGGCTGTAAAAGAGGGATTCCAGCAAAACCCAGAGCACCACTGGGGCAAATTTCTTAGGACGAAACATGGACCTTTATCCTCAATGCCAAAAAATTTGTATCATGGTTTATGGCATAACAGTTCAGCCAATAGGTATGAAGAGTGATGAGTCAGGTTCCTGTGGGCAGGAAAAAAGTTAATTTACAGTTCATCTTTTCTCCAGTCGTTTCCTCTGGAAGATCAGAGGCAGGCGTGAAAGGAGCTGACTCTAATCTGACCCTGTTACACAAGAATATACATTCCAAGAAGAAAATCTTTACACCTTCATAATGCTTATGTTCAACCTTCATTATTTATCAAGTTCTTGAACAACAGAAAGACGGGATAAAACAGATCAAAGTATGTTAGAACATTTTATCCATAATCATTCTCTGGGGTATGATAAGTTTTAACTTCAGCTTGGAATTGTAGCACTTCGTGATTTTTCACAGAAGCCATTATCTTAGTGAGAACTGTTTTGTTTTGTGATTACTTTTCGGGCTTGTTTATTCCTCCTTTACCGTTGTCATTCTCTCAAGTCAATGAACCTGTCATCTTGGGGAACCACTGAGGAACTGAGTTTGGGCCTCCCTTTGGACCTGTTCTTTGTTTCAAGGTTTAAGACTCTAAGCTTGCTTCTAAATCTGCCTGATTTGAGGTGTATATCCCAAATGTTATTAAAGAAGCTACTGTTGCATTCTGTGGAGCTGGGAAATTACTAAACTTATCGTTTAATATCATATGGCAGCTCAGTTAATTTCTTATTTCCTGGATTAAAAAGAAACCCAAAACAATCTGAGGCCTGATGGATTCTCAGACTCCCGGGTGAAAGTCACACACGCTGAGCAGTCTGCCAAAGGGCCAAGTAGCCAAGGTGCATGATCAGTCGAAGACATAGTGAAAGGACCCCACACTGTCCCATGATTTTTGTCCAGGCCTGTTTAATTTTCAAAACCATTCCGTTGAGGCAAAATTGTAAAGCAATGTCTAACTTTCATTCATCATATTCATAGATTTTTTTTTTTATTAATTAACATTTTTGTCAGATTCAAGTAATTTCAGGAACCATTTTGGATCTTTATAAATAAAGTGTACCAATAGTTTAGTTTTTGTGTCTACTTTTCATTCTTGCTAAGAAGTGGAATTTTAGTTTTTATTTGATCTTTTTAAACTTTATCACAGTAAATATATAATAAATATAATTAGGATAAAGCGTTTTATACAACCCTAATGTACGGAAATGTAAGAGGTCTTGGGAACCCTTAGGTCCTGTCATGTGTTTGAAGTATTTCTCCCTTTTTCTGCACTGCTGAATTCAAACGTTTGTTTACATTGAAGCTAATGGGGTAGAGTTTACGGTGTTCTGCAGCCTCATGACTTAAATGGTCACTTCAAAGTATTTTATAAATTTAAAACTGGGGATTCAGCTGCAATTTTTTTCCACTGGGATGACGTTCAAGATGCTAAGTATTTTGTTCATACTTCAGGAGAGTTTATTTTGGTGATCTGTTTCTAATCTAATGTTCAACACACAGTTGGGGATTTTAATGCATATTTAAAGCTGTAAGCAAGTGCTAAGGCACTAGAGTTTTGGGAAAGTAAGAACTACTACTGATGGTAGTCAGTGAAACAAAAAAATGTAAAAGAAAAATAAATCTATTAACACAGCTCATAAGCCATTACCAGCCGGGGTTTAATATTTTGCCTGAGCCTTATTAAATTTTGTTTGCACGTTTCCTCCATGCATGCCTGGGTTCTAGGTACTCTGGTTTATTGGAAAGTCTGAACTGACAATAGGTGTGAGTTTGACTGTGTGTTTACTCTCTGTTGTAAAAGGTTGACTACAGGAGATTGGCAAAAGCCCTCCTGTTGTGACCCTGTACAGGATTAAGGTGGTATGAGAGATAAGTGAATGAATAAAAACAAATACCTGGAATCAGATCAAAGCGTATAAAGACAGGCACAGAAATAGCCTGTTAATAATCCACTTCAGCAGATGTGTTTAGGGGTGAAAGATGTAGAAACATGGAAAAGATATTACAAAAAAAGTAAAACAGCAAACCTCATTTTTTTGACAAAAAATGCAAAAATATTAATAGATTTTTATTTTACAAACAATAGATTCCAACTTATAATGTATTCCCACCTGTTAAATCTCACAGTTTATCACATTAAATCAACCAATTGTAATGTGAATTACAATTTTTGCAAAAAATTATTGTAACAAATTAGGCCTATGTGACAATTTTTGTTGTTGTTTTTTATCGATTAAAGTATGAAAAGTGTGATATTCAGCTGATTAATTATAATGACCCTGGTACTGTGGAAATAACATTCTGCTCATACTTCCACAAATTACCAAACTAGTGAGCTGATTCAACCTGTCAGAGAAACGGGTTTGGAGAAGTTCAAAGCTGGGCTAGATTCTAAAACAATATTCCAAGCTTTTAATATCTTACAGCTCTGTTCAATTCATCTGTAAAAAATGAAATTGTACTGATAAAAAGCACAGGTCTTCGCCTCAAGTGGGAGATTCTATTGACAAGATAAATACTAATCATACACACCACAGATCTAGCTTTATGGAAGGCTAATAAGAAGAAAGTGGTTGTTAAATGGCCCTTTGGATACAGTGCTGGCCTGGTTTAAATCCTACCTGAAGCACAGAAAAGTCTTGTGTCAGTAATTAACTTTATATCAGAGACCACAAAAATCCCATGTGGCGCTCCATAAGGATCCATCTTCGGGCCCCTACTATTTAAAATCTGTATGCTCCTCACAGGTCTCTCTGAAAAGTAGATCAGACATCTGTAGCTGATCCTGATTGCTGTTACCTGCGTCCTCAACAAAACTAAGAAATGGCTAAAATAATTACACTGGCTCCCAGTATCTCAGAGAATAGACTTTAAAATACTTCTGTTGCTCCCTTTTTATGTTTTTCTTTTTCATAGCTATTGTAGACTTTTTCGGCAACTTCACAGGGAATCCATTAACATTTATAATTGCAGCAAAAGGATTTACACTATGCTCTTCATAAGGCATTAAATGGGAGCATAGATCATTTTCAGGAATTTGGCAATGGCATTTTTTTCAGTTTGCAAAATCCACCAATGTTACAGACGCTTTCACACAAACGAATGAATCAACTAAAAAAACAAAGAATATTATCAGGGAATATTGTTTGCTTTCTATATATAAGTGTGTGTGAAAGTATCTGTTATCTTGTGGTGACAGAGTAAGATCAATTTCCTAGGGATATATGCTGCTTTGTAGGGACATATAGTACGTGTGGGGGTGAGGAAAGGTTTTATTCTTGGGTTGGGGGTTAGGTTTAGAACTAAGGTGTGGATTGAGTTCAAGGTTGGTAATGGCCAAGTAAGGATCTGGGTTAGGCCAAAGAAATGAAGGTGGAATTATTGAAAGTCAATGCAAAGTCCTCATAAGGATAGTGGGATATAGCATCTGTATGTGTGACTCATGGGACAAAGTTCCCTGAGCCCTTTAATGTTTAACAGAACAGTTCTGGATATCACTGTACACCTGCTATGAGGAGAGAAACGGCATGGCTGAAATGCTTCCACCTGGTGTGTTTATGCACAGGAACACAAGACTGAGGTAAGATAAAGGAAGAGATCTTATTTTATGGGTGTTTATTGAAAACTTAAACTAACTTAACAAAGGAAATCAAGCTTTCTGCCCTGTGGGAAATAACCTAGAAACATCGACACAGTGGAGATGCTCGATGCTATCATTCTGGGTAATTAGAGTATTTTTCAGTGTGTTAAAACTGTGACTTGTATTTAAGTAAGTGTAATGGATGCAGTTTTGTTTACCAGTGTTCTTAATGGTGTGTAGCTTTGGAGAAGTATTTAGACAGGAAACGACTATTTACATACACAGGTTATCAGCAGGCACAGAAGAGGAAAGAAACCCAGCAGAAAGTGCAGGACAGCTCGTTCTCACATAACTTGTACTCCAATCTTTCCAGATTAATGCAAAATGTTCTGAACTCTTTTAGAATAATGTGCATGAACATTTGTTAGGAGCCAAGATGATATCTTAGATATTTTTTTATGAAATAGAAGTAAACCTTCGTAACGGTTCTCATTATTTATAGTAAATAAAAAGCTTTCTTATTTAGCATAAAATCCGTTTGGTCAATGTGTATATACAGAACCTGTTTACAAACATGGTGTAGTCAGAATTATAATCCTATGAATCTTCAGTCTGTCCATTCAGACAAAATCCAATTGAAATTTACAAATATTTATCTATGAGCTTATCTTCTACCAATAGCCAGCCTGTTTGCCTTGACATTCATAAATCAGCACATAGATCCTTCAATATTATTGGCTGATGTTTAACTGGTGCAGCCCTGTTTGGTTGTGTTCATTTACATGCGTTTGAAACTAACTGGATATTTATAAATTTCTGTCATTACTTCCTCCATCTGCCAAATGGGCAAACTTATAAGTTTCGTGATTCTTGTGCCCAATCAGCTTCACTTTAAATCAAATAGATGCTATCTGTAGAAATCCCCATTGCTTAACATGTTATATTTAAATCAGGTTTTTGATATGTATTTGTCATTTTAGATTTACTCTGTGAAAATGGAAAGCCAAGGTTGGCTGAAAAAATGTGGTTAGGAGCTAATGCAGTAGAACTAGTGAGCTGTACACATGCTCATCTTAAATTCAAATAAGAATCACCCATTCAGCGTAAAGGCAGAGATGATAACAATAATGAATATTAATCTGAAGTGTCACATCACCACAGTCATGGATTCTATCAAAACGCAGATAATGCAATCTTCTTCAGATGCAATTTTTAAAGAAAGCTTTAAAGTGTTACATAAATGTCAAGCTTAAACTTTTCCTTACAAAATAAATCTCATAATTAGGCTGTTTTAAGCATTAATCAGGAAAATTAGTCATGAAGAATCTGACTGCTGACAGTTACAGCTTAAACATTTCTATAGAAGTTGTTATAGTTAAAAGGGATCAACCAATTGTGAGCAAAAGGGGTAAAGGTTCATGTTAATTATTAGTAGCTCAATATTAGATGAAATAAAAGTGGGCACAAGATCTCTTTCACAGCCAAAATATATAAAAGTGAGATGTTTTTAAAAAGGATACATGCTGAGAAAATCCAAAATATTTTAGTGTGAAGTGGAGCATGCAGCTTTAAATCTAAAAACTTTTCTGGATATTTTAGCTAAATCTTTGCTTCTCTGCCACCTTCAGGCACTCTGGCCGGCTGTTACTTAAAGATTAGAGCTGGATCTTAAAGGGTCAAGTGCAATTTTGTTTTCTTGCAGGTGCTGATAAAGTGAGTAGATATTTTTAGGGGCTGCAGTGTTGCTGCTAGTCCCTGATGATGTTTTTTTGTATAAGAGCCCCAAGGCCTCTATTGCAAAGAGCCCTGCCGGCACAGATTAGGGAAAAAAATGGTGTAGTGTGAAGCAGCTGTTTATTGTTTTGCGTGTGTGTGACTGTGCCAAACTCAGTAACTGTAGGGGCTTTATGCAAATACACTTCATGAAGATGTAAACAAGTGAGGCAAAAATAGTCTGGAGTGTCGAGCAGTCATTCAGTTATTGTGAAAGCATCTTTTACTTCAACTCTTCGGAACAAAAGGAAAAAGTCTAAATACAAATACTTCCTAATGTTTTGATTGGGAAATTTATTTACCCCATTGTCTGGATGTTTTGCAATGGTTGCTTCTTGTATCTGACCTAAGAACAATTAATATCACTAAATATAGGGACATGAATTGATGGTTTAAAAGGTTTATAATCAGGAGGCTTTAATGGATACAACCGATAAGATTATAACACTGTGATGGTGCTTTAAAAACGTACTTACCCAAATGCAGCTTTCCTCTGTTTTTCTTTTTATGAAGCTTTACATATTTTGGATGAAAAAATAAACAATAATTTGAGTTTCAAATGATTATTTTATTTAGAAATTAAAAATATGCCCAAACTAAATCAGATCCTATGTAAAAACAATAAGATAAAACAATAATTTAGATAAATTAAATAAATACTGCATGTCCTGTAGAATCAAAGAATCTGGTACTTTCATGCAGTACACCAAAATATTAACAAAATCATGCTTCTTAGCCTCCCCCCCATAAAAACAAAAAATATATATGTATACAGATTAAAAATAATATTTTGTAAATATAAAATGTTGATCTTTTTTTTTCTTTTCATAGGATGGCCTGCCAATAAAAAGCTGACTCATCAGAGATGGATATCCTTCCTCTGTTAGTGCTTCTTCTTTCATGGCAGAGTGAAGGTGAGAGTTCAGGTCAGCAAATTCTTCCTCTTGTTCATATCTTCCACTGAAGTCTGTTACAGGCTCCTTTTTACAAATGTAAACAACATTTGAACAAACTTATAGGGTTCATCCAGAATTTCAAAACTCAATTGCATTAATTATTAACTTATTCTACCAACCTGGTTCCACTATTTCAGGTACAGGAAAGCATTCCTAACACCTTCCCAGTACTTTAACACCACGACATCCATCATTTGGTGGGATAATAAGATTACTTAATCTTCTGGTGTGCTGTACTACATAGACAAACCAATGAAGATTCATTCACCTCGGCTTTAGGCATGCTTGAAACTTTATAGTTTTAATAACATATTAATTAATTTGGCTTTTAATTTAATTTGCTGCTCGTTTAATGAATGGAAAACCCAAAAGGGTCACACAAATAACTTGAAACTGACCAAAGTAATAATAGATAGAATTTATGAAAGTTAACAAAGAGAAGTCAGACATTGCTTTTCAACCATACTTCAACAGAATAATTTAAAAAGATGAACTGATGAAACAGGCCTGGACAAAAAAGATTGTACCCTTAACCTAATATTTTATTCCACTACCTTTGAGGGAATCGCTACATACATGAATCCTGTAACTGTCAGTGAGACATCTGCTCCTCTCAGAAGGTATTTTAGCGGACTCCAGGTTTTACAGAAGGGACAGTGTTCTTTTCTTATGCTTCATTTTTCCATCTGTGAACATAGAGCTGATGTGACTTTGCAAAAACGGACATTTTTTGTCTCATCTTTCGATGGGACATTCCCTAAGAAGCTTTGTGGCTTTTTTATTAACAGTTTTCAACAAAAATGCCTTCCTTTTGTTGGTTGTCTTCCATGAAGTCCATTTTAGCTCTAACAACAATAGATGGTGCCACCTGACACTGATGTTCCTTGAGCTTGAGGTTCACTTTTAATCTCTTAAAAGGTTTTTCTTGGTTGTTTAGTTACAATTCATATTATTAATCTTTTTTTCATCAATCTTCCTCCTGCGTCCACAGCCAAGGAGGTTGACTACAATCCTAACGATCTTAGATTTAATTAATACATTTTTTATTGAATAATATTACCAGCTGTAGTCACAGGAACATATGGCTGTTTGGAAATGGTCTTATAGCCTTTACCTTTAATATGCTTGTCTATAATTTCCTTTCTAATCTCCAGAGACAACTTTTTCCTTTGCTTCCTCCGGTACATGTTGAGTGTGGTACACACCATGTCACCAAACAGCAAAGTAACTAACTGCCTGTATTCCCATATATTGGCCCACAGACTGATTACAGGATTTTAGACACCAATGATACTAATTAGGGGACACATCTATATTAAATATGTCCCTTCGGTTACATGATTTTTACTCTTTTGTATAGATACCATAATTTTTGTCCCGGCCTTTTTCATTATTTTTTTTTAAATCATTCTGTTAAAGCATCTTTGGAAAGCAAACTCTGACTTTTATTCTTTCATTTTCATAGAATCCATAATTGTTGTTACCTTTGTCATATTCAAATTATTAATGTGACCATTGTGTATATTTATTTTATTAAAGGAAGGCTACTAACAATTTTGTTTACAATTTTACATTTTACATTCTTTTTAAAAGAAGGAGACCATTTATTCTACTGTAAAAGTAATAGACCCTTTATTGACGGAGCTAAAATTGTGAATTCCTGGGCGTGCAGGTGGCGCAGTGGTTGGCGTGCACAACCTATGTATGGAGGCCTTGGTCCTCGACGTGGGCGACCCGGGTTCGGGTCCGGCTTGTGGTCCTTTCCCGCATGTCTCTCCCCCTCTCTCGTGCCCACTTTCCTGACGGCCTACTGTCAGAAAGACAAGCCACTGGTGCTGTCAAAAAGCTCAAAAAAAAAAAAAAAAAATTGTGAATTCCACACCCTTGATGCCAACATATATATATACTTATCAGCGCAGGAGTGCTTTAAAAGTGACACCTTAAAGCTGTGAGAGGAATCAATGTAGTACATATTAAAAATTGTTCACACATCACACTGAACTGAACAACTTTAGATTTAGCCGCAGCTGTTACAAAATTGAAAAATGCTCCAGTAATCAACAGGCTTAAATCACCTTTCCACAAATCAAATAAACCAAAAAACACTTTATATTCATTAGATTGTTCAGGTATGACTGAATCAGTAAAAAGCGTAATTTATGCAAACTTAAACAAATCCCCATGTTGCTTAGTGTCCTCTTGGTGAAATAAAACAGCACAAAGTTACAAAAAAGTGATGTTTAAAAGAGTAAATGAACAGTTTACATTTCTATTTAACTCTGAGCAAGATACACAAAATTATCTTATGCAATATAGGATCATTTTAGTACTCTTTGTTAAACAAATTTGTTTCATGTATGTATTCATGAATGTTAAAGAGATCTGTGTTGCTCTGGATTATGTCTTTGGCAGTCAGAACACAGATGAAGCTGACCCCTCTGAGCCTCACGGTCGTCCGAGGAGATGAGGCTAAATTCACTTGCAGCACCTCCAACACTCCATGGACTGTCATGGTGTGGCTTCTAGGGGATAGACCAGTACTAACTATCTCCAAGCAGGATGGACTTCTGCCTTCTGTCAACCCAAACCTGACGGCTGTAAAATGCTCCAACTCAAAGACAGACTGTTGGGAGTTTATCTTGAAGAACACAGAGAGGGACAACCAAGGACAAGTTGTGTGTGATCTGCAGCTGATTGATAGAAGGACAGCAGAGCTGTTTGTACAAGGTAGGCAGATTAATCCTGTTTAAAGCTAAGCGTGCCCCCAGTTTAAAAGGCTCTTCAGCCTCATGACACAATTAGTCCTGCCTTCAGCTTCATACAGCTTCCCTATGCTGCCACCACCATGTTTAAACATGAGGATGGTGTGATAAAGGTGCAGCTTTTGCTTTCAATTACACTTATTTTTGTATATAGGTTAAAAAAAATGGGTGATATTCTAGCATTCTAGCAGTGAGACTTGTCATTTTCCTTCCACTTCCACAGTAAAACACTATTTTGTGTTGGTTGATAAAAATCCCAATAAAACCAGCTGAGGATTGCAGTCGTTTACTGGTGTACACCTTTACAGGAGGAGTATTCCTGTTCGTGTTAATTCAGTAAATCTCCATTTTGGAATGGCAGTAAATTAAAGGTTTCAAGTATAATTCTGTGCCCAAACACACATATGCACACACACCATCCAGCAAAAAAAAAAACAACAAACAAAAAAAACAAGCAGATGGAAAGTTTTATCTAAACAAAATTCAGCTCCATATGAAAGAGTCCAGAAAAACACTTTGTTTAACCTCAATGAAGCCGAAGGCAGCATGGGTAAAAACAGAGGTAAAGAAGGGACACAAGCGAAGTTGTGCTGCAGCGTTAATTCTGCCCACCTGCAGTTCCCCTACATCACAAAAAAAATTAAAATAAACGGTATAGCATTAACTTGCACGTCTTAATATTTCCCTTACTTTGAACTCACTTTGAAGCTTTGTGTGTTCAGAGAAGGCAGCTAAACTTACATGCAGCAGATCATTCATGGAGGGTGGGAGGAATTATCAGGGCCTGTGTGGTGGCGTGAAGTTAGGTCGACATGTTTGATGGTTTCTGTGACAACGGCTTAATGGTAGTGGAGGCGGGGGCAGGGAATTTATTGGGCTGCCATTATAAATACGAGATAGAAATGGATAGACTCCATGGCAGTTGGATGAGGCAGCAATGCAGGATTTACAGCCTGCACCTGCAGCCAATCTCCCCTCCTCTCTCTTCTCCATTTAGTGGATCTTATACAAATGTTGGGCCAGAGGTTGTGAGATAATTTAAGATTCAGGTTTGATGAGGACTGCTAGTTCTCTAGCATTCAGAAGCTGGAGAGTGCTGCAGTGTGATCTTGACTTGTGTGAGAATCTCTCATTTATCATTCTCCCGCTTATTGGAATACTTCATTTACACAAAGAAATAGACTGGATGGGGAGGAAAGTATTTTCTTTTTTAAAAGGAGCGATAACGGTATCTTCTTGTGGAAGCTATTCAGGACTGATGCACCTTTTCCCCATCCTACTTTTAATTTGTTTAGCTACATGGTCATAAATGATGGCAACAACCCAAACAACACAAACATATCTCAGAACTGAGATGACCGAAACAGTTTCATATGAGAAGTTAAACAGACTCTTGATCATTTGCATCTTTTTTTAATTTAAACCCTATTTCCTGCGTATTCATTGCTACTTATCTACAGTATATACAATTTGTTTCTCATGTAGACCAGTGTATATTAGCATATCACTCCATGTTGTTATGTATTTCCATCAGTTATAGAGGGATTGTGACAGAAATTATGTTTTATGTTTAATTGAATTAACTCTAATTAATGAAACTTTCCAATGAACCTTTTTTTAATCCCCATTTAAGTTTTCTAATCCTCATTAAAAGACAGACTCTACCCTCTGATTCAGAAAAAAATAAAAAGTGAGATCCTGCAGGTATATGTTTATTCATGCTAACAAAGATAAATAAACATATAATTAAATATAGAAGGTTACTTTTAATCATAAGTGCTTTGAAAAGTATGGTATGAAACATCCCATTTGAATGTCACAATTACAATTTTCAGATAAGAAATTACCATAACTACAGTGGTACGAAATGCACAAAATGACAAGTACTTAGTAATATGTCAATGTTTCCAACTGATATGAATACGCGTTTTAAGCGCAAAATTATATTTTACTTTG
>JAUZNJ010029047.1:0-15662 GCA_034780135.1 Jordanella pulchra | reverse complement strand
TATTGTTTTATAGTGCAGCATTATAGAGTCTGATGGCAGCAGGAATGAATGACCTGCGGTAGCGCTCCTTCTTACAGAACAGAACCACAGCCATCCAAGAACCCCACATTCTGCCCGCTAACCTCTGCTGTGGGCTTGGTACCACCTTCTAACACAACATCACCGTTTTCTGTCTTAGATTGGATTTATCTTCTGATAATTTCCATATTGAAGAGAAACAAAATCCAATCAACTAAAAGGACTTTCTAAGGACAAAAAGATCCTAAGATCTGAAACAAATCCTTCCTGCACTTTCAGTTCTTTAGTGTAACGTGAGAAAAAAGCTCCAAGTCATCCTGTTAGGATGATTTTGGTTCTAAAAATCACCAAGATAATAAATCCCGATTCTCTTCAGCCATCTACCATTAAAATGTCCGACTCTCCCTTTGACCTTTGGCATTTTGGACACTTCCTCTTCTATCAGATGTGGTCATCAACCACACGCCAACAATGCTGTGAGGAGGATATATTCTAGACAAATCATCAAGTTTGCTTTAATAACTGACAGGTTGTTTTTATCCTGTCCTCTCTCACCTCTTCTGTTTTGGGGCAGTCCAGGTTCCAGCCGCAGATTTGATCATTTCCAGTAAACATGTTCATGGACAGCATGCAGATGGTGAGGGTGATCGTCCCTACAATCACCTCCCATGGGTGGGAGGCCACCAAGAGGCCGTGGGCGCGAAATAAAGGACTCAGCATGGTGTCACTAAGCTGTGGAAGAAAAAGAGTTAAGATGAGAGCAGGAAACAGGATGGGAGAGCATCAAGACATCTAAAATAATATAATAATATCCATGGAAACATGTCTCTCAATCATTAATGTTATTTATGAAGCGCTTTAACAGCAACCGCAGCTGAAACAGAGAATCACACCAGGAATAAATATAATAAGATAAAACAAACAAGATAACAACGATAAACACGTAATAATAAAAATAAATCCAAAACTCCACAGAAAACACAATGAAACCAAGTTTAACGTGTTTTTAAGAATCTAAAATACTAGAACACAGATTGTATTTCAGATTTGTCCTTTTCTTCTTGCTCTCTTGTTTTTTGCTGCTTTTAATTTCCCACTAAATCTCAGTCAAACTGTAGAAGATGAAGATGAGGAGATAAGTGACAGCAGCCTTCAGCTTATCTCATTAACTGTAGTTAATGCAGTGGATGCAGCAGCTCTCGGCTCTGCCGGTTCTCTCAGGGCGTCAGAACCGAAGTCTGACCCAGAGATCGGAACCAGCCGGTAGGAAGTGGACCGTGTTCTTACCTTGGGTCCCGCCGCGGTGGACTGCGCTCCCCCAGCGGGCTGCAGGCGTTCAGAAGCGGCTGGGCTCCGGGTCAGCGCCGATGGAACGATGAGACGCTGCTACATCATCCGACGCTTCAGCCAATCACAACGGTCACCTGTTCCAGGAGCGCCTTAGCCACGCCCCGTTGCCTAGGAAACCAGAGCAACTGGGTATGGCCATATGAAAGACGAGCGGTCTCGCCACTGCTGTGACAAGCTGGGGGGGGGGGGGGGGGAGCCCGAACCGACCTTTACTGCTTTATGGGCTTTTTAAACAGCGATGTTCTGTTGGGAGCAGTTCTAAGAAACTCTGGAACCTTTTTGGATTAAAAACAACCTGATCTGCTAACCCTGTCCTCTGCTCCATAACAGAGCAGGTAAAGGTTGCTGGTTGAAGATCCTGGGTTGATGTTTTCCATGATTTCTCAGGTGCCGCTGAACCCAATAGTTCTGGACTGAGACGGACTCCTGGTCCAATTCAAAAACCACATTGGCTTCAGTTTTGTTTAAAACTTTAGTGAGATCCTCTTCTCACTGCAAAGGCTTAACATGATGTTTACAGCTTCCACTCTTCTGAAGTTTAATGTGCTTTCTCCCAGAAGCACATTGGTGACACAATGTTAGCCTAGCTTGTTGTTTTATAAACTTCAAGTTATTCCAAATGAGTTCTTATGGGCTGAGGTTAGGACCCAAACCACAAACCATTGCTGAGCTAATCTAAAGGCCACATGAGGTTTGGATGTCGGAAGCTACTGTCTGTACAAATATGGGGCCTTTTCATATAATCTCAGTGTTTTTACCAGGCTAACCTCTTAGAAGTTCAGCTGCTGTTTTCACTCACTTTATTATAATCCCACCAACAGAAGGCTGCGACAGTAATGAGGAAATATCTGGGTTTAAAGCAGGTGGTTTCCAATCACAGTGCCCCATAATGTTCACCTACTGCGCCACGTTTGTAGAAGCCGTCCAACTAGAGAACTTTAGAAATAATTAGTTAACGTTTACCAATGGACCCTGGACAGAGTATACCCAGCAGTTCACCACAGGGCCAACTGATACAAGCAATCCTCTATGCATACTCACCCACATGATCAATTTATTGGCACTCATTCACCAACTATGTACAGTTCAAATCAAATGTTTACAGCCAATTAAAATGTTTTCTCACTTCATATTTTAGTTTTTAGGAGTTATAAAAAAAATACTTTCCCAAATTCTATCCCATAAAGACCAGAACAACGTGGATAATTAAATGCAAAGATATTTCTATGTCTAATAGCTTCTGTGAAGGTCTGATTGTTCCAGACGCCACGTTTGTTTAAATAAGAATGATCAGCGTGGGAATGTCCACGTTATGTCCAGGAAGGAGATGGATTCTGGGTCTCAGACACAAACTTGTTTCTGTATAAAATGTGCATCAACCTCAGAACAAAACATAGTGATTGTTGAAGATGCTTGATGCGTCCTTATCCACAGTGAAATGAGTCCAAAGGCCCACAGAGATTAGACTGGATGGAACCTGGAGGCCCTGTAAGCCTCAGCTGTAACATCATTAACTGTTAATTAAGGGGGGGGGGGGTTATCGTGTGCTGCAGGAGTGACTAGTGCACAACATCAAATCAGTGGATGAGTAAAGAATGCTGGGAAGTTACTGTGACAGTGTGGGGTCCTGTCTCTATGCCTCCAAATGATCTTGGCTACTTGGCCAAGATGGCTGACTGGTCGGCACGTGTGAATTTTACCCAGAAGTCTAGGGATCAAATCCCACCCAGGCCCTCTGTAGTGTACCTTGCCACATTACTAAAATCAATTGAAGACATCAGCCAGAAAGTGAAGGCTGTGGGTTAAATGGGTCTTCCAAATAATCACTTCACTGAGACCGTTTTATATAGTTTAAAATCAACACTATTATCATTTACTTACGATAAATTCTTACAATAATTTTAGACAAACTTAAGGTAACTCTGGCTAACATGTACCTTAAAGTCCATAAACATATAAAATGGAAAGAAATGCTCCATTATCAACTGTTAGCACCAACCCTGTAGGCAACATCCACTGATTTCCCAGCTTCCAAACAGAATTCATTCAAGTTGGGATTAAACTTCTTCCAAGATCTGATTCCTTGCAGCATAGTACTCACTGAATATTAATGAAATCTTCTTCCAGCTCAGATAAAAGCAGCTCTTATTAAATAAGTTCTGAGGTAACGTTCATGTCCTCTGTATGCATCTCAGTGTCATCACCTGGTCCATCTACCAGCCTATTCTGAATGAGTTTCCACCTGACTGGCGTCCCTGGGAGGGCAGGACGCCTATTATAACAAATCTGTGTATTTAAGACTAATAGAGGCTTAAAACCATTGGAAGGGAAAATGTAGTATAACAATGTCCTAAACTCGAAAAAAATCAACTAAATTATGAGAGATGAAAACAGCAGAATTATAGAACTGAACTTTATAACTGCAGAAAGGTGTATGATGCCTGCTGACACCTGATTACAGAAATATTATCTGAGGAAATCAAAGTCTGTCAAAAAGTTGTACAGTAAATATAAACGGAATCAGTACTTTCGTCAACTTTTCCCTCCTAAAGTCATTATTGCAGCAAACATTGACTGAAACAAAGACTGTATTAAAACACGTTGTATTTGAAGCAACGACACTGGATCCATTTCCAAACAAACTCAGTGGAGAACAGGAGTGAACCGAGGACATTCAGGACGGGTTAAACGTCAACTGCGTTACTACAGTTTGTGTTTTCTGAAAGTCAGAATTTAACGGGACTACAATGTGTACAGAATCAATGGACATACCCCCCCCCCCCCCCGTCACATTAAAAGTCATATCTACATCACTCAAACAAAACATTTGGCTCAGGGAGCTGGAAAGCACAACATAAGAAGAAAGCATGTCCAGAATCAACCATTCAGCTCATGTCAGAGTTCATCATGCCGCAGTGGCTCCTGGCTGGGCTGAATGAAAACGCCCTCCATGGTGCGCCACCAGTTGTGCTGGTTGGGGGAGCTCATGCCGTGCACCTCCCGCTGTCCTCGGATCGGGTGGCCGTACTGCTCGCCTGTAACGCTGAGGAAGACCTCTGTTCCCAGATGTTTGAAGCGTACAGACTCATCGCGCTCCCAGTAGACTCCATCACACTGGACGGTCCACACATCCAGATCATCCCCCTCTCCGTTCTCTCCGAAGGCACTGACCTCCTGCTAAAAGAACATCAGTTAAAGGCAGTTCTTTTACCTTCACGCAGTACATAAACCTATTTAGTGAAGTGACTCAGCCGGTCACAACAATAAATGAATCACAAAAACTGAACAAACAAAGTCCGTTTTCTGTAGAAAAAAAGATCTGTAAATAATTGTAAATTTAAAGGAGTTTTTCAGGTTCGCTTGGTTAAAATTTATCAATAAACCCCCAGTAAATATAACTTTAGTCTAGATTTATGAGTGTCTTTATAGAAACACCAACATGCAGCACTATTGATTTAATTTGCCAACATGAAATTGTCCCGTCCATCTGTTTACTAGATGTTTGTTTTCCTATCATCAATTGGATAAAAGTAAACATGAAATATAATAGGTGAACATAATGTTCTGTACATTATATTTGATTTAAAAGTTTTGTCATTTTTAAAAGGAAAAAAAATGCATCCCAGTATTTTTCTAAATGTGAAAACCTAATTTTAGAAAAACTTGGATTTGTGCACCACTGAAAGTTCCTCTGAGGGCCACAAATGGCCCTTAGGCCACACTTTGGACACCCTTCTAATACTTTATTTTAACTGCTCTGAACTATGGCAGCTATCTGTTTCCTGATAAATATTTACTTCTGTAGCTTTTCATCGCCCAGCAGGTGTGGCAGAAAAACCTTCCCTGGAGGTGAATTGTTGTGAAATGGGACACTAGCAGGAAATTGATTTGGGAGCAGCTTTGCTATAGGAATAACTATTAGGATTTCTGGAAATATTTGTCTTTTTAAGCAACGTATTGTTTCATTTCTTTGCTGTTTACTGTAGAAATTGTTGCATTTTTTCCCAGTCTTCCAGTAATACTTTCAGTTGCTTTTTATCTGCAGTTTTTTTATATTTTTTTGTAAAAGTCGTGGCTTAAAAATACCATAAAATGTTTCCGCTGACTTCAGTTTAGGTTTGTGTTCGTTTCCTCCAGACCTGCATGTTTCAGATCATGAACAACTTTAAACCTTAGACCTCTATATGTGACAAAAATACACCGATCATCAAGAGGACAAACTGCTGTATGTTACTTTTAGTACAAAGACATTTATCTTTAAATTCTTCTCAGCTAAACATCTAATATAGTAGTAATAATAATAATCATTATGATGACGATAATATTTATTTTCACAGCTTCTGGTATATTCTAACATCTACTGATATAATACCCAACACCTTTATTTATATAACAGTTCATCATATCTCTAATTGAAGTGTGTTCTTGACTGACATTCACTGCATGGCCTCTAGGTGGCGCCAAAGACACTATACAGAGAACTGGGCTGATGTTGCAGGATTTCTTTGGTGAGGTTGATCCTAAACATCTGCGGTCAGAATGGTAGCGGGGATCATCCCACAGCACAAAGCTGGTGCTACCCTGCATCCTACAATATGTTTTACACTGTTTTAACAAGGTGTGTGGGCATCAGATATTAATATTGAATATCGGTTCATTATCAGCCAAAAAAAACTAATACCAAACTTAAATCAGCTCTGATATTTTCATGCTGATAGAATCACCCTGCTATTGTTAAAAGTTTCTGTAACTCATTGGTTAATTTTATATGAGGGAGTCTTTTTCATACCTTTTGTTGTTGATTTTTGTTCAGTGTTTATGATATTACTTGATCAAGCCTTTTTTTAACATTCTAAAGTTTAAAAAAACGTAACTAAAAGCCAGTATGCTACACGCTAATATCCTATCAGGTCAATATCGGTATTGGCTAATTCTCTAGGGACATCCCTAGTTTTAACATATTTTTAAATCATTCTGAAGGTTTTATTTTGCTGTGATATACTAAAATAAAGTGTCACTACAGATTCTAAGGTTAAAATAAATGACACTCCAGGTAACAAGTCCTAAAAACTTGTCTGCTTTACCACATTAAACTTCACCTGTGTGTTTATGTTTTGTTCTTTTACTGCAGTGT
Source organism: Jordanella pulchra (assembly GCA_034780135.1). Classification (NCBI taxonomy): domain Eukaryota; kingdom Metazoa; phylum Chordata; class Actinopteri; order Cyprinodontiformes; family Cyprinodontidae; genus Jordanella; species Jordanella pulchra. The sequence continues at coordinate 9,160 of JAUZNJ010029047.1, read as the reverse complement.
GGTGCTGTTTGCTCTCCCAGCAGCTCCGACACACACATCACTGCACCCTAAGCTGGTGCTCTGCTATCTGATGACAGCTGACGTTCTTGTTCTGATAGGGACTGAAACATATCTGTGGAAACCTCGGACTCTTCAGGTCCAACTGAACTGGAAGTTATGGTGATGTAGCAGCAACATGTGTGCACCCCTCTGACCTGGTTATTAGAGATGGGGGAGCTGAAGTGGTGGGTGTGAAGGTTTCGGTTGGTTTTCATGTGTGTGATCCGGATGGCCTGACCGCACTTGATGGCCGAGCCGCGCTGACATGGACGGCCCGGTTTCCCACGGATCTGCCAGTAACTGTTGGCATCGTCTGCGCTCTCCACACCGGTTACAGACTGCTGTCCGCTGCCTGCACACACACATGGAACACATTTAAAGCTGCAGCTTTAAAAACTAAATCAAATGATGTAAAAGCTCCTTGAAGGAGAAGCTGCAGAGATAAGGACCCCATCCCTTCCATGACTGATTCATCCGTTTACTTCAGGGTTGAATTATTATTCAACAATCCTAAAAACCTTTTTCTGTTTTAAACTCAGCATTCCAGTCGAGCTACTGGCTCTCACTTGCCCAGATTAATCAAAGGATGTCTGGGATTTGGAAAAAACATATTTAGAAAGGTTTGAAACCTGAGGAGGCAGTGATGTGGCAGCGCCACCACGAGGCACCATTAAACACATCCCTACTGTACCAAATATTGGATCTTATAACAAAATAACCTGGTTACCACAGCTGCACATAGCCTGGCCGACAGGATGTACCGTTGATTCTCTGCCTTTCAAAGCAAGAGTATTAAAACAACGAAAAAAGAAATCAGCTTTAATAATAACAGCAGAAGATGACTGGAAGCAAAACGAACCAGGGGGAAATAAAACCTTCAAAATGATGGGAGGGGGCCAAACCTTTAACTATATTTGTATATCAACAATAAAAGGAGCAAAATAATAAAAAGGAAACAACAAGCGAACAATAAACTAGGTGATTAAACATGTATCCACTAACTGCAGTTTTACACTATTTTGAATCCATTTAAATGAACCTCTGTGGGCCTTAAAGGATGTCAGCAGGCACTAACCCGCTCAACTGTTATCTGTCGCTCTGCAGCCACCACCATACTCGAGCTTTTCAGTCAAAGTCCTGCGTCTAACCGGTGAATTTAAACCAACCAGCTTTTCCTTTTACCGGTACTAGTTTAAATTCAGCCCCGCCGTTACCTGAGCCGTATTTGACATCGTGTGAATGAAGGCGGACGTTGTGTCGCGTGTTGAGCAGCTTGACCAGCGAGCCGCACGTCACATAGTTCAGCTCCGACTCTTTGCCCTCACAGCCGGACAGCAGCAGCAGGAACAGCGGGAGCAGATGAAGCAGCAGCCCCCGAACCAACCCGCCGAACGAACTCAGCCTCTCCATGTTAGCGGCTCCGCTCTCAGAACCGGCAAACATCCTCAGCTTCACTACCTCCGTTCCCGACCAATCAGCTTCACTACTTCTGTCCGCGACCAATCATCGCCTGACAAGTCCAAAAACACGGAAATAAATGTCAGCATGTGATTGGTCGCTCTACCTTTATGTTTCGTCACGTTTGCGAAAAGCCGGAAGACGGAATTATGTATATGTATTGTATCTAAATGTTAAATTATTGTACAATTAAATATATACATTAGAAAACATTATTTATTAAATAGGAATATATCCACGGGAAAGATCAAGAAACGTCAACAATGTTCTGGCGCTTCTTTTCCGAGCATTCAGTCATTTATTTAAATGTTTAAAATAATGTCGTTTTGGAGTTACGCTATTGCAAAGCCAAACCATTATTTCCAAAGAAGGCCTTAGATTGGCGTTGAAATTACTTATCATAAGAGACCACATAAGGAATGACCAGAAATAGCAAATGAATATAAAATATGAGCAAAAATTTCAAAATGAGGTAGGCCTAACATGTTTTCACCATCACAACGAAGGAAAATTAATCACTCATAAAAACCAAGCAGAGTTTATTGCAATGAAAAATTGTTTTATAGCTTATAACCTTAGTAAATGCCAAATTATTCCTTGACACAAATAATAAACCAAAATGTTAGACATTTTGTAGTCAAAAGAGTTCAGCAGAAGTTTAAAGTTTTTTTTTTTTTTACATAAGTGAAAAATAAAAACACCTGGCAAAAAGAAATAAAAGTATACACTCTAAAAATGGATCAGTTGGAAAACGGACCAATCTAGTTGGTTAAACCAACTTTGGTTAGATTAATCAATATATAGGCCAGAAACTGACCAAGAAGTTTGGCCTGCAACCAGAGGGCTGGTGGTTCAAGCCCTGGTCTTTGCTTTTATTGTTGATACACTAATTATACAAAATTTTAGTCAAAATGAACAATTTGTATTGGTTTTCCCTTTTACCAAGATACAGTAGATTGGTAGTGTTTCTTCTGGTATTATATGTTTAATGTTTATTAAATATATAATACCAGAAGTAGAAAACAAAATTCTGTTTTCAAATAATAACTTTATCAGTTAAGGAAAAAAACTATCCAAACCATCCTGCTCCAATATGAAAAGGAGCAGTTTGTATGCAAAACACAAGCGGAACACTATGGCGATAGCCCTACTGCTCCACTTGTGAAAGCAAAATCTGTTGGACCCTGTTTGGCATCAAGACAATTATTCTTGTTGCCACATTGACAGACAGGACACTGTTAAAAAAAAAAGAAAAAAAAAAGAATTCTGGCTCAAACCTTCGGTTAAACTGTGATAGATGAAGATACTGCAGAAGCTACTACCGTGACTAACCTACTTTCTCTAACGTAGAAAGTATTCCTGCTTCTCAGTCGCTTCTCTGGTGCAGCCCCTGCTCTGTCCGTGCTCTGTCTGCTCATGATCCCAGTCAACCTCATCAGAAGGCCGAGGATGAGAGATTGCTGCAAAATCAACGACACAATGCAAGCAAATGTCTGCTGTTGCCACATGTTCATCATAGAGAATTGAGTTCAGCAAAATCAATGACTGAATGTTCTCTGCTATAAGTCAACAACTTGATGCAATCTGCTGAAAAACAATATATTGATGTCATCTCCTTTGATAGAATTTTTTTTCATAAAATATGCATGATAAACTTAACTTGCTTGTAGTGTTTTAAACTCTGTCAGATCTATAACTTCTGTTTTTTATCTGCCAACATGTTTGCAGATAAGAACTATGAGATCTAGACGTTTCTCCGACCCAGGGAGGTAGAGAGATCTAGTAAGGCTGGAAGTCCTTGGAAACAACTTTATTACTTAAACCAAAGATGCTTTTTGGGCTCTAAATTAACCCGGTCATTAGTTACTATCCCCTTGATAGCTGATTGGTCAGCGTTCAGACAGTGTTTGTCTGACTGGTTCAGTAGAAGTTTTCTGGATTTTACTATTTTATCTGAAACCATGAAGGCAACGAGGAGAAACACACTTTTATGACGATGAATTAAGAACCAGTTTCTTCTCACATCAAGCTTTACGGAAGTCTTCACCTCATCAGATAAGGATTTATTTGACTGTTTTTATGTGTTTCTTTGTTTTCTGTCCTTTTAATTTCCCAATATAAGGCCTGTTTGGAACTCATGGTGTCTGTAGGGAATTCACAGAGCCAATGAAATCAAATCATCCAAACAGATTATTGGTCAGATCCTACTTATCTGGTTTTCCCATGCAGCAAATTTCATTATCATTTGGATTGGTTAAAGTTTCCTGTCTAAAGAAACCCAGCAGATTAAGTCACTGACTTGACTATCATGGTATAAGAAATGTCTCGCAAAGTTTTGCACAATATCTATGTTTTTTGCTCTTATAATTTTAAATTTTTACCAGGGTTTGATGAGTCAATTCCTTAAGAAGATGCATCTTATGGTCCCTGGAAGCTCAAGCAAAACACCTTTATTAGCTAATTAAAACGATTTAAATTAATTTAGTGTGACTCATATTATTCACTCCAGCTCCATGTTTTCACAGTAACAAGAAGATGAGGGAGAAATACAACCAAAACAACTTTAACCGGGAAGTCTGGTATGAGAGGAGGCAGTGAACGCATCACAGGGCTGGTCTGGTCAGACTGGCCTGGTGAGTTTTTGTTTGGGAAAGGTTTCCTCAGCTCTTATTAATGCTTTTACTCCCGACCTGAGACCCAGCAACAAGCACCACAGTTGCTTCACTCGGAGTAAAACACTTTTCTGTAGGTAAGATACTTTTAAATGATTCTACCAACATTTGATTATTAGATTTACCTGGAGACTGAAGAGGCAGATCCCATCATCCGTCCTGTAATGTCTCTTTGCTTTACTGTAGAACATCCCTGCTACAAACAATAGAAAATAACATTTTATGGTCACAGATTTCTGACTGATGGTAGAAACTCAGAAACCTCCAGCCGAGGTAGAGAAATGTGCTGCTAACCTTTGAACTGTGGGATCCCTCCATCTTTCGGAAACTTCTGGAAGCTCTTAAGCTTCCTGTGGTGATTCTCACACCAGCTGCGTAGCATTATCTGCTCTTCCTTCCTGGTTTAAGCTTCAGGGTTTCAGTGTTTATATCATCATGTCCGTCAATGCTGCCGTATTAACATGAAATGTTTTAAAATCCAATCTGAGGACTGTCGGAATAAAAAGTCTTGTAAAGCTGCTGTGGTTCAGTGGTAAGTCATTGATCTGATGTGTTGCAGGTCTCCATGTCTGCCTCCAGGTTCGACCGTGTGAGGGAAATGCCTCTCTACGACCAGGTCCCTATGAGCCCCCTATGGAGGGACACTAACCTGCCCCCGCCCCCCCCACCACCACTACTACAGGCCCCAGCGGTCAGTCTGGACCCCCTCCCCCCTCCTCCCCTACCCGAGCAGCCAGCTGTGGGGCCTGACTCCTTCTACCCCTCCAGTGATGAGGAACCGGCCGAGGTGGACCACGACGCCATGGACATCAAGCCGGTCCGACGCTTTATTCCTGACTCTGTCAAAAACTTTTTCTGGGGAAACAGTGGCCGCCAGGGCAACAAGGGTTGGCCGTTTTCCTCCTCTAGCCAGTCCCCTGCCCCCTCAGCCAGTAAGAGCACTGCCTGCCACACCACGACGGGGATCCCATGCTCACCACCCAACTCTGCCCCTCCGTCCCCCTCGCTCCCTGGCTCCTATCGGGACCCCTACGGTGGGTCTGGGGGGAGTTATACCTCCCAGAAGGAGCGAGATGGTCTGTTGCTGGGAGCTGAAGCTATGGATCTGGCCTCTGCCGTGCCCAGTAACTCGTCGGCCCAGACCTACCAAGAACGCGTGGAGGAGTACCATCTTCGCTACGCCTACATGAAGTCTTGGGCTGGCCTGCTCAGGATCCTGGGTGCCGTACAGTTGCTACTTGGAGCCGCTGTGTTTGCATGTGTCTGCGCTTACGTTCACAAGGACAATGAATGGTTTAACATGTATGGATACTCCCAGCCACAGATGTACGGAGGACTCGGTGGAGCCGCTCAAGCGTACGGGAATGGGGGCAGTCCCTACACGGGCCCCAAGACGCCCTTTGTCCTGGTAGTGGCTGGGCTGGCGTGGATAGTGACTGTTATTCTGCTTGTTCTTGGAATGACTCTGTACTACAGAGCCATTCTTCTCGATTCGTCTTGGTGGCCCCTGACTGAGTGCTTCATCAACCTGGTATTGGCTGTGCTCTACATGGCAGCAGGGATCGTGTACGTGAGGGACACAACCAGAGGAGGACTCTGCAACTCGCCTGTCTTTAATAATCCAATAAACGGGGCGTTCTGTCGCACAGAGGCGGGCCAGACAGCGGCCATAATCTTTCTGTTCTTCACCACTGTGCTCTACTTCATCAGTGCAGGAGTCTGTCTGAAGCTGTGGAGGCACGAAGCAGCCAGGATGAGGAAGGAGGCGATGGAGCAGGAGGTCTGACCCAAACAGCTCTGTTCACTTTGCTTTTTCTTCCCACAGATCTTCATTTACAGCACTGTTTCAAATCGATTCCTAAAGGCTTATCTCAGTGTCCATGTGTGGATCAATGGGATACTGATGGGGTTAGAAGGCTGCATTAAAACCATCAGGCATTTCATTCAACATATCAGGATTCTTTTCTGCTACAGAGGGTCGGACAAACATCCAGCTCAGGGGAATTAGTCACATCCAATGTAAAAGTTTCCACCACAAACAAATGAAAATGTTATGAGCTCAGGTCAGGATGACACTTTTAAAAGATGTAATCTCAGAAATACTCGCCTTTACTCCACCAGGCAGGTCCTGAAGCTTTTAATGGAAAACAGAAGCACAGGTAGTCTCATGTGGAGGTTCACATGTCTGTGTTCTCCATGACACAGAGACACAGAGTGAACAGAGAACTGCTGTGGTCATTTAGTTGTTTTTTACTCTGAGCCACGTCTGTTTGTGAGCACAACGCATTACTTACATCCCTGACCAGCTGCTCATCCGTAACAACATGTCTCTGAAGTTTTCCTGATAACACGGGTTAGTTATTTTTGCGTGTATAAATTGAAAGGTCGGTAGGAAGTAACCATGGCAACTGACTCTTTCTCCTCCTCCTTGCTATGATGGAGCATCAAAAAGCTTTACAAGTCTTTTCTTTTTTGTAGCTGTCGGTTTTTATTTTCTCACTTTCAATGAGACCAGAGCTCAAACTCTGCAACATGTTCCAGAATCTAAAGCCTGAAAAACATGCATGTAGACAGTATGTGCGTGTAAACATGTAAATAATAACCTGTTGTTTTTTTCCTTCCATATCCTAGATGAAGACCATCGGATCATCCCTCCCGCTGTCTGTAGTAAGTATCCAAAGGTTCTGTTGGGTTTTTTTGTTCCTGCACCGATATTTGATGCTGGATATTTCTACCGTAGTTGGATTCGGCCTCCAAAGCCTCGGCGCCGACTCCTCTTCCCACCATCCAGCCGGACATCATGAATGGGTCGAACAACGCCGCGGCCGTTCCTCTGATGGCAGCAGAACCAGAGATTCTCCGAGGCCACATACCAGCCGGCTTTATCCCCAAACCTGTCATCATAGCAGACTATGTTGCGTGAGTTCCACTGTTGCATGTTTATTTCTCCATCGCATTTCTCCTTTAGTGTCTCATCTTAAAACTGCATATTTTACAACATTTGTAGAAATAGGAGAACATATGCCTGAGATGAAATGGATTGAATCTAGAAACTCTTTCATCTGAAATATGTTGAAGTTCTGATAGGAGATAAACAATCTGAAGGTCATGTTAAAGTCAGTCATTTCAATTCAGTTTATCCACGTGAAGCAGATTCAAGAACTTACAACATAAGAACAACAAATATATGAAATCATATGGATTCAAATTATTCACACATGTTCGTGGTCTGATCCAGATTAACAATGCTGTTTTTGTTTAATGGTTAAAAGGTCTCCCATCCATAGAAATCCAGCTGATGACATTAAACTACTGGAGGAGCAGCATGTAGCGACAGTAGAGAGGAAAACTCTCCTTTCAACGGGAAGAAACACCCCCCCAGTAAAACCAGAACCAGGCCCCAGTGGGAGAGTCTTTCTGCCTAGGCAGAGAAACTACAGGAACCTAGGCATACTTTCTGTGTAAGAGGAAACAGGATTGGTTCCTGCAGTGGCTTCATCTACGAGAGAAACACAGCTGAGCATGGAATCTAAATACATCACACATCTTTACAGAAAACTTTAAAAACTTTGTCCTCTGGTCTCATTAGGATCCAAGAAGTCTAGTCTGAACGCTGCGGGTGGTTCATTCCTCAACCTCTGCTGCTGGTGCAGAAAGCGCTCCACTTTCTGTCATCTACGCGGATCAGCTTCCTTAGACACAGAGAAACCGTTAAACGTTTCTAGCCCAGGTTCATCAACCCTGAACAGCTTCTTAACGAACAAAGGAGGGGAAAAGGAAATCAACTTTAAAATGTTATCTTCTATATTTCTTTGAAACAACAGAGTTCAGAATCATTTATATCAAAAATATGACAAAGACCATTTAAGGATTTTGTCTTTCTTCTGGGTCTGATCTGAAAGCTGCACAGAGATCTGTCTCCTGCACATTGGATTTATATTTTTGGGATCTATTCATCCGCCTCTTTTCAGAAAATATCCCAGCATCAAGTCCGATGAGGAGCGGGACCAGTACAAGGCTGTCTTCAACGACCAGTATGCTGAGTACAAGGAGCTGCACGCTGAAGTCGAGGCCATGGCCAAGAAGTTTGACGAGATGGATGAGTTGATGCAGAACCTCCCCTCCAGGCCTGCAAGTCAAATGGTATGGCTCCGGTTGATCAGCCCGTAAACCCAGCAGGACGAGGAGTTGTTGTTTGTATCTGCTAAAGCTTTGGTTCTGTTTCAGGAGAAAGAACGGATCAATGGCATTCTGAGGGAATATCAGAGAAAGAAAGCTGTGAGTATCATTAAAAATCATCAATTTTCTCACTGTTATGCTTAGATAAGATCAAATCTCACCCCAAAAATAACTTCAGGTCAAAGTTTTACTTATGGCTCCAATTTAAACCAAATCTAAAGGTTCTTTGAGGAGATTCGATCCAAGGCATTCAAATATTATGGTTCAGTCCAAATTCAGCTGAAAGGTTTTCCACTGAGCCCAGTCAGGGTAATGGAGTTACTGGTTCTGCAGCAGACTGATGCTTCTCAGTGGAAACCAGTGGGTTCCTCTGAGCAGGAGGCTCTTTTCCTACATCTGTTTTTCAGAGCTGAGTTCCTCAGGCTGACACGCCTCAGCCTCCAGAGTACATGGGGGCGTGTCCCTTTTCACAGTGGCAGAGGTGTTCCCTCTCAGCTAAAAGTACACCACGGTACCTGGAAACCACCGTTCTTCCAATGCGCTCAGGTGGAGGAGAGCATCCATCCTCTCCTTAGTCCTTCTGGCTCTGATTCAGAGACCATCGTGTTTGCAGCTGTGCTCCAGGTGTTCCAGCTGCTGTTCCTGATGTATCCAACCACAGTGGAGAGGAACAAGTCACTGTTAGCAGGAAGAAACCTAGACTAGGAGATGTTGTTTGATCTGTTTCTGATCCACGTTAGATTAGATGAGTTTTATTGATCTCACAGCGGAGAAATTCACACGTCACATACTGGCAAAGTAGATAAGAAGGT
>JAUZNJ010029046.1:0-15662 GCA_034780135.1 Jordanella pulchra | reverse complement strand
CAGCAAAAGGCTGTTAATCAGCGATCAATGGAAATCAGCTGTGCTGAAACAGGGAAACCTCTAAAACCTGCAGGACAGCGGCCCTCCAGGACCGAGGTTGGACATGCCTGATTTAGATGGACAACGACCCAAACACAGAGCCAGAGCTACGAAGGAACGTATTAATGTGCTACAATGGCCAGTCAACGTCCAGACCGCAGGTCATCAGAAAACTCTCCTGTCCACAGAGGCTCCATGCATTTATCCAATCTGTAAGAATATACGTTTAGAAGAGACAAATACACCTTCACAAGTTATAACTTTGCAAAAATACAAGTTCAACTTACAAATTTAGGAGTACAATTCACAGGTTAAGCCACATGGTTGATAAATGTTAAAGACAGAGCAGGAAAACACCCGCCCCTTCCTGGACAAACATAACACTCATGACTCAGCAGCGACTGCCACTGATAAACGCTGAAACATCCTTTTATAATGATCACTTTTTGTCTGTTTTTATGTGTCAGTTAGGCTTTTCTCATCATTATATGTTTTTTGTTGTTTCTTTTAAGCAACACAGGATATGCAGTAAAATATGCTTTTGTGTTTGATTTGTAGTACATTTCAAAGAGCGTCCCTACGACAGAGTGTGTGATCAGCCATGGAGCTGAGGGTGCAGGAAACTATGCAGGCAGCCGGATGTCAACACGCTCCCATCACTCCACCACTGCCTCACATGCTTCCAGGTAGACCAAACACACACACAGTCACAAGCAGGACACTCTATGACTGAACAATCGAACTGGTTGGCATAGACACCGACACTGGTGCAGTGCCAACCACGTCGAGTTACGGAACCAGTTCAAGGCCACAATGTTTACTCATATGAAGTTAGTCATGAATATTAGCTTATACATCTTCAACTCTGTAAATCCAAAAGATCCTTTTAAAATGAAAAAGCTGTCATTTTATTTCAAAAATCATTATTTTTTTTTTACAATTTCAGCATAATTTTTGAAGCTTCAAATTGTAGTAGTTTGAATAAGAGTGAATGGTGTTTGGCTGTTATTTAGTGAAATGTTAGCTGAAATCAATATACTCATTAAAAGTTTAGCCAAACATTTTTTTTATGTCTAAAGAACTGGGGTTGCTCATATCATTTCTCTGTTCTCATTTATACCATAGCTGTGATAGTTTAAGACTTGTTCTGTTCTGAGTGTGACCTTATATAACCCCTAGCTTAAACTCACCCTGGTGAAGCATCTGATTAACATTGAAAGTGTAGCAAACATTAACTTACCTGTTCAGAAGAAAGGCGTTAACCTCTGCGTACCTTCTGAGCTACTTTTCCTCCTTAAGTTGGGACTAAAGCTCTAAAACCAATGGCTGTTAACCACTGGTTTTTCCCCTTTGTTTTTTTTTTACTTCAATCTAAGAAAACCAGAATAGAAACCAGAAGTAAAATGTTAATATTTTGAACCTGTGAAATATATAAAATATTTACTTAGATACCATTTTTTTTCTGTAAAATCAAAACTTTTACTCTGCTCTAAATCATGTGTGGATGTATTTTCTTTTAAATAATCGCTTTATTGAAAAAAAACCTTAGCCATGACTTTTAAATAATATTTTTTTTGCTATTTCATGGTGTTTTGACTGCAAACTGAAAAGGATAAATAACAACTTACTGTCTCATGTTATTAGACCCAAAAAGTTATGGAAATGTAATTTTTTTCTGATATGTAAAGTTAAACTTTATAAACTACTTGGCCTGAGTCGTGTTTCCACAGGAAGAGTCTGATATTGACAGAAAAAATGCTAATTTGACCACATCTTGTTGTTCTAGTCTGTGGTGGTGTCATTTTTCACAAGAAACTTTTCAAGCTAGTTGGTTGCCGAACTTCATCTGTATGGAACAGACAGAAACACTCCACTCTTGTCTTTCCACAGGAAAAGGACAAAGGCATTTTCTCAGTCTGTTAGCTAGCAAGCTACAAAGATTGCTAAGCTGTTAGCTTGTTAGCCGGTTATCCAGCTGAACTTTTTTTCAACATATAGCTTCACTGTAGCTTTCGTCCACTTACAGATATTTACTGCACCTAAAAGTGCACATAACGACTAGTATGTCTCTACCTTTTTTCTTTTACTTTCCTTCTTTAAATAATGGAAATATTTTGTTATTATATCTGCAACATGGTTAGAATTGGGATCAATCGACACACAGGCAGATTATTTTCAGATATAACCATTTATTTTCAAGTTAAATGTCAGGATTACACCGCGTAGTGTTCTCTGTGCTGCTTTAACCCTTCAAACCCGGCGTTAACTGCCTCACCTGCAGACACGAGGAGCAGACGTGGAGCATGGAGCGAACAGAGAGCGTAAACTCAGACTGCCAGTCAGGAGGGCTCTCCAGCTCGGTGGGAACCAGTAAGTGCAGCAGCCCGGCATGCATGGCGAGGAGAGCCGCCAACTACGGTTGCACGGACATGTCGGGAATGGGGATGCAGTACGGGGACTCATACGACTCTCTAAGAGACTCGCCTCACAGTGACAGGTAAAGAAAAACTCATTGTGCTGTTTTTTTGTTTGTTTTTTTCATGACCACAGGTTCTTTACTCTTGTAAATGAATTGACTCTAAAATGTTAACCCTAAATAATTACTTACACCATTTACTTTGCATCCCCTCTTTAAAAACTTTAGATATTTTCATAATTTGGTCAAAACAACACTATTTTTTTTATCTTAAAAGTCACATTAACACCCAGTTTAAAGGACATATGCTTAATGTTTTTTATATATTAATGTTTCTTTGATGTACTCTGCTGTTCCTTGCCACATGGGAATCATTTAGCTGCACATATCTCCTGCCCTGTTGATACTCTGGGCTGTGAGAATATTAATCACTCCTGGTAAAATGCCAGGTTTCTTTCATTAAGACCTTTAGTGGGATAATATCATGTCAAATTCATGTATTTTGACTGAAGAACAAGAACTAGAATTACCTGAAAATATAAACATTAACTTCCCCTAACTGATGATTGGTGTCAGTTGAAACCGGTTGCTCACATGTAAACAAGGACCACCAGTCACACAGATCAGCTGCTACATGTTGACTGACTTTGTAAAGGCACTGCTTACATGGCTGAGTTTATCTGTAACTCCTCAGACTAAAGAGAGAAGAAGAGACAAAGAATTCAACAGAGAAGAACCCGTCCACATGAATTACTCAACTCCTTTTATCTCACTGGATTATTGAGATGCATAGGAACAGCTAAAGTTGTTTCAAAGCAGAAAGAGGATCTCACGTTATGCACTAAAGATAGTCATCAGTATTTGCTGAACATATAAGAAAAAAGATCTCATTAAAACTGAACATTTCTCTAGAGCTGGTGAAATGACAGGATGGAAACTGGTCAGAGGGGGAACCAGTAACAGTGCTAACCAGCTGCTGTCAATAACCATGATGAGAAGGGATTTATGGTTAGCAATAGCTGTGTTTTTACATTTTATATTATTTGTTTGGGTGGACTTGGCCTTATTCTTTCTGTTTTGATATGACTTGTTGATAATTCAACTCTTAACACGTTTTATTTAGTCAGTAGGTAATTTTGTTTGGACAAAACTACCAGAAAAACAGTTTTCCTGCTTAGGCATTCTGTATTTAAATATGTATTGAAATTTTATGACTGATATGTCAATCGAACCATAATCACATGACACAGAAAGACGACTACAGCAGCCAAACAGTCTCTGTTTTACTGTAAATGTCTCTGTAAGAGGTGGAAACAGTCAGACTCTAAAGGAAGTCCCACTTTGATAGCATCATTTAAGTACTGGGCACAGATATGCAACCTTTACACACAAAAATTAAAAACAAATTGGATGCACAACGTCTACCAAATGGCTTAATGAGGGTTTTGCTAAAATCTTAGATGTCAAACCAGCAACAGATACTGTGAGTTGTGTTAATCTGTGACTCCAATGCGGGTTATTAAGAAATATAAAAACAACCAAATTGGAACATCGCTCTAAATCATCTGGAAAGTAGGAATAAAGTTTGTTGTCTGTTTTGCTCTCACTTGACAATGTTGTGTTCAGTAGGGCAGCGTTTACAGAATTAGGACATAGTTAAACTTTGGTAGCCGCTGTTGTTAAATTATAATACAACTCAATGTCTGGAAGCCCTCCTACTATTGCCTTGAGCACTTCAGCATTTTCATTTTCTATGAAAAATCCTTTTTTTATGGTGCTAATTTTCCATCCTTTTGTGGGTGCTGCCCTATCATCACATCCCCCAATAGCCAATGTAGCATATGGCATAATGCCACTTCTAGCAGTAGGCTCTTCTTTGGGAAGGCTGAACCTCTCGCAGCCATTAAGCATATTATCACAACTTCAACATTAGCCCTAGAAAACAGAACATCCACTGTCATGTTGTAGATAAGCTGTTAAAAGAGCAACTTCATCTCAATTTGTAGCTGAAATGATCACATTCTGCCTGACATAACCGCTCAGTGATTGGAGAAAGTGGGAGTGTTGATACTGGGCAGGCGCAGCGTGGTCAAGGTAGGTACTTCCTGGATGGGGAATGTCAGATCAACGTAGACTTGTCTGCTCATTTTCCCAGGGCAGGGAGGGACTGCTAAAAGTTGATTTTGCATAATATAGGTATTTTAGGGATTGTCATCTGCAGATAATCAGCTGTATAGCTACTCTTCAAACCATCCCATAACTGCTGTATTTGGAGACCAGGTAGAAGTTATCAGGATGTGAAATAGCAGTCTCTGCTATCATTATCTAACCCTTTAGATTTTTAAATTATTTAAAGAATTTAAATAAAATCCTTGAGATGCATGTTGTGAATCAGCGCAATATTAATAAACTGAACTGAATTGAATATGCTAGGTCCTGTAGCGCTAATTCCATCCAGCTAAAACAGCAATGAGTAAAGTTAAACCTTTCCAGTTTAAACCAGAGTGAGTTGACATTACTGAGAATGCAGAAATCGCAAGAGGTGATGAAGATGAAAGGACCAAACAGAGGAAGAGGGAAGAGTTGGCTGAAGAAGCTGGAGTCCGTGTGGCTGCTGCTAGCAGATGCTAACCCTGTTGTAGAGCTATGCTACAAAGAGCTCCAGTTTCTAAATGAGGCTGTTTACTGTTAGCATCAGGACCAAAATATTCAGTCAGATGTATCAGAACCATGTGTTATGACTGAAAGATGGTTTGCTGTCACTTTAAACCATTTGATTTTGATTTCACATTAGCTTCTGCTAAGGGTGTTAACTCTAGCTAACATAGGGAATCTGATCACAAGCCAATCGCATTTGTTTGTTTCAGATATTTCATGTATAACAGCTCAACTATGAGGCTGCGACATTTACACAAGTCAAAGACAACAGGATAAAAAACGACTGTGCTAATGTTAGCCTTCCAGGACCTAACCGTGTCATCTACCCAGAATGCATTGTGGTGGTTGCATGCATGGTTGAAAAATATGACAAAGAATAGGCTATATTTCCTTTTTCAAGTTATATTAAGTTTTTACAACAACAACATATTTAGACAGACATGTTCAACACATTGTGAATTCCTTTCACGAATGCTAGACATTTTTATGGACCTTAGAGATTTAGCAAACACAAAGTAACAACAGATGATATCGTGATAATGACCAGAGGTGGCCCGGTTCTTTTTAAGTGCTGACCTGACTCACAGTGATATTGACCAGGATAGCCAATCTTAATCTTTTTTATTTAACACAGCCTTGTCTAGGTTTCGTTTAAGACTGTTGTTACAGAAACAAAATACCACCAAAAAGCAAATTATTTACACATAAACCATAGAAAAGTTTAACCTTTAGCATAAACTATAGCACAAACAAACTCAGCAGGATTAGGAGATAAAACTACAGGATTTTGATGTAAGAGTCAGACTGATATTTTCTACTCCTCATCTTTGCAGCCTCCTGTGTTTACATCGTGCTTCAGGTACTATTCTGTTTGCTTTTGTGTCTTTTTCCATCAAGATACGTGTCAGCGCTGACCACGCCGGCACGGCTGTCTCCTGTGGAGTTTCACTACCCCCCTCTGCCACCCCAGGTACCCACCTTCCAGATCACCTCACCCAACACAAGCCACGCCCTCTCCCTTCCCCCTGCTGCTGCGGCTTACCACAGAGACGATGACCAACCGTTGCTAAGATGCCCTGAAGTACGTAGGCAGACACGGTGCAAGACGAAGCTTCAAAGATCGACATGTAGTCAGAGAGTTGCTGAACTTCTGCCAAAGCCTTTAATCCAAACGGTTCTGTTTTCCAGATTTTCCTAACAAAAGTATTCATATCACTTGAACTTTTCCACATTTTTTTTTAAATGCAACCACAAACCTTCATGTACATATTTGATACACCAACACCAAGGAGTTTATCAAGAGGAAAATAGGACTGCATGAGTTTCAAAATTGTTTGGAGAAAAATCAAAACGTTTCTGTGAATTCTGATCCGTTTTTGTTGTAAGCAAAGCACACGTTTAGTTATTGGAAGTAAAAACAGAAAAGGGCAAACCGGAAAAGCAACTTCTCA
This sequence comes from Jordanella pulchra, assembly GCA_034780135.1. Classification (NCBI taxonomy): domain Eukaryota; kingdom Metazoa; phylum Chordata; class Actinopteri; order Cyprinodontiformes; family Cyprinodontidae; genus Jordanella; species Jordanella pulchra. Next base: position 9,098 of record JAUZNJ010029046.1, on the reverse strand, counting down.
AAAACTTCTCAATCAAAAAGAGACTTTTTACAAAGTTTCTTGCTTTTTTTCCTATTATTTTTAATTTTTTCTTTTTTGACAAAAAGAACTCACATTTTGTAAATGGAAATAAAAATAAAAAATAAATACAATTTTGTTTTGAGTGTAACTCTGTTGGTTTGTTACTTTTTTTTTATTTATGTTTTCAAACTTTATTTTCATTGTTTATTTAAAAAAATATATTTATCTTTGATTTATCTTCAGATTGAGTTTTTGGATTTGCCTTTTTTTCCAATTGTTTTTTTACTGTTTACATTCTCTTTACTTCAAGCCTTAATGCGTCTTTTCTTCTGGCTCTAGAGGAAGGTTCGCCCTCAGAGGTGAAGAGAAAAATACTTTTAAAAAAAATAAAATGTGGAAAAAAGATTTAAAAACACAAAAAGTCGATTAAAATAATTGTGAGGAAAGTTGTTTTTTAAAACATATATATTGATGCCCTAAAATTAGATCCAATGCTATGGAAATGAATGTGTCCTGATTTTCTAATTTAACTTGATTCAAAAAATTCCCTCAAATAATTCTGGATTTTTTTACTTATAAATAAAAGGGGAAATAAATCATCTAATCTACATTTTTATTTTCTTCTTCAAGGCTCATTGATTTGTAAGTGAATTGAAATGATAAATAAAAAACATTTTACATTTCATTTTTAAAAGACGTTTAAGCAAAAAGTGATCAAAAGTCTTTTTAAATTTCAGAGTTTAAAATTAACGTCTGTTAAACAGAAATACTTTTTCATTTTAAAGTCATAGCTGCATTCTTTTTATTCCTTGATGAAATTAATAATGGATAAAATAATCCAAACTGGATTTTAAATTGGCGATTCTGGTATTTAATAAAATTATTAACAAAGAGATATTTTAATTTTCCAAACATATCCCTGTAAAAAGTTTCCGTTATTAAAAGTTATTTCCAGAAATATATTTTAATTTCAAAGTCAAAGCTTCATTTTACGATTAATACATAAAATTTGCAACATTTAATCCAATCTGCATTTTATTTTTCTACTCCAAAGCTGCTCATTTTAAAATGAATTCAAATGATAAATGAAATAACATTTAATACTAATTGTAGTAGAAAAGTGACCGTGACTCCTTTTAAAATGTACAACCCGACAATTTCCAGTAAAAATTGATCAGTCTTGAAGAAGAAAATGCAGTTTGGATTATTGCTTTTACTAAATATTATTTTATTAATACGTTAAACAATATTTGTTGACATGAAAAAGCCATGTTATTAATTTAAATAGAACAATTGCCTCTAATCAAGGCCACCAGTGGCTGCAGTGTGAACACACCGAGTACTTTGAACTTTCTGCAAATGCTTGTGATTTTTTTCCATGGCGGGTTTTAAATGTAACAAAGTGTTTGTTGTTGTTTGGTTTCAGGATGGAAGTTTATACAGGCAGCCACGGCGACCTCGGCGACCCTACCTGACAGAGAGCACAGGAAGTCTACCGTCCAGTCCCTACCACCTCCCAGACGACGAAGCTTATGAGACGACACAAGAGTACGCCTCCTCGCGAGAACCGATCAGAAGCCGGCGCCGCCCCCGACGCAACCGCCTCAACGGACACACGTCCCAGCGTTCGGCGGGCTTTCGGGACTACAGCTCGCAGAGTTTCAGTCAGTCGGAGGAGGAGGAGGACGAGGAGGAGGACGAGGACGCTCAGGGGGAGAGCACGCCTTTCCTAAGTATGCAGAACATGAACACGGACCTGCCGCTGTCGAGCTCGGGTTACCGCTCCTCGTCCGGCGCAGACACACGGACTCACCGCGGGCTGAGTCGGCCAGGGACGCGCAGCAACGGGCAGAGCCGCGGCTCGCAGTCACAGCGCTCCAAGGCCGACCACATGCCCCTTTAAGACTGGACCTCCTGATGCCCACCCGTACACCCCTGTCCCGCCCGCCACGCCCCGCCACCTCACACACTTCCTCTCGTCCTTCACAGAACCAGTGGACTAGAGACCTGCACCTAGGAGAAATATTTTTATTTTGTATAACAGACAGATATTCTAAACAAATGAAATATTTATTTTCATTTCAGCAAAAATTGTCTACTAGCTAACAGCAAAGACTTTTTTTATAACGGGGGGATATTTATATGTAAAGTTTTTTGATTTACAGCATTATGAGAGATGAAAAAAGGAGAATTACGTGCCAATTTTTTCACAAGTTAGATAAATAGAATAATATTGTGGTGCCTTTTGCTGTATGCTGAAGTCGGAGGTCCCGTTGAGTTTTTGTAGCTTTTCTTATAAAGACTCCTCATTTTTATAGAGACCAACCCTCTTCCTTCCTATTGCTTTGGTTTGTTCTTTTGTTGGTTTATTTTTTGTTTTTTATTTGCTCTGATTTGGGATCTTCCTCTTTTTGAACTGTGATCTGATTATGTCATCATGCAATATTGATTCCTTCTGTGTAAAAGGTGTCTGTTTACATGAGTTCGTCCCATGCAACGGTAAAGCCGGGTGTGTAGGTTAGATTCCTCTGATGAACGCGCATCTGTCATTCCCGTCCTCGTCTGCTGCCTGTCAGTCACTTTCCTGTAGTTTCTGTGGACAGAAGGCCGTTCAGATGTTGTGGAGGGACGGCGACCTCAGATGTTTGTTGTAGGTGTTCGCGGTGCTGTCATTATATTCGTACGTATGTGTGTGTGTTTGAGATTTCACCAAGCGGCCCGGTCCATCGACTGACGCGTCTGACAGAAGCTCCCCTGCACTGTAAACACCTCCCTCCGCAAACAGCCGCCGGTCAGGGAGCCGCCGACCCAAACTGACCTCGACCGGTCCAGTTGTAATCCAGCCTGACTCTGGCCTCCCGCGGACTGCCCGGCCCCGCCCGTTTCCTATGCCAGCAGCTTAGAGCCGCACCGTGTCTCAGGACTTCCCCATCGCATCACAGCCGATCGACTCGCAGCAGACCGAGCCCGTCATCGCAGTCAGTCCACAGGGCCAGAACCATGTCCCCCCCACCGCAGTCGCTAGTGTTACAGAAAAAGGGGGGAAAAGCAACTCCTGGTCACCACTTCTGCAGTTTGAATTACAATTGGAAATCAACTTTCTTCTTTAGATTTAAAAAGTCGTATGTAGGTAGGAGAGCATGTTTGTAGAAGCGTGTTGTTTGAAAAGTTGGAATAAAGTTGGAAACTGCTGTTGATCCCTGAGGCCAACCGCTCCATGAGAAGAGCCGCTCTCTCTGGGTACTCCTATGAGTTTAACCTGGAGAATTCGAATATAATCAATGTTTGATTCGTAAATTAAATTCAAAAAGTGAAACTCATATAATCAAGTATTTATTCGACGTTGATGGTTGTGGATTACAGATCATGAAAAGAACAACATTTGGTTTCTCTGGAAAATTTCAACATGACAGAAGACCAAACAAAAAAAGGCTTTAATTCAAAATTCAAATCCTGCTAAGGGTCGTTGGCACCTCCGGCTCTCTGTGTTCATGCAGGCAGCAGGTTGGTTTAAACTGAGGAAATGGTGAAACGTTTGGGAAACATTTGGTGCTTGATATCTTTGAAAACTTGTTTTGATTTGTTTATTCACTTCGGCCCAGAATAGTTTCCCAGGTATCACAGGGTGTGGAATCTGGTGTTCTGTTTTGTTCGAGCATTTGCTTTGATATCAGCATAAGGATGGAATACCCGTCTACGACTTACGACATAGTGGTGAAATTTCACCAAACTCTCCACAATGTCATTAAACAGGAAAAGTAGATCCTGCTTTCCGGTTCCTCTAGTGTGTCCAGAGCAAACTGGCGGACCTCGGTTTTACCCAACAATGGCGTTGGGTCCACCACATCCAGAAGTGGATGATCACTTCCAGCAGAACGTCCATCTGTCCAGGACCCGGTATCACTACCTGCTGAACAGTTTGGTGCTGGCATCCCTCAGTCTGTGCCCAGTTCTGCCAGTACTACCACCTGCTCTGGGCCATTTGTTCCCTGTAAGTGCATCTGAGTTGCCACAGCAAGGAGATGAATAAACCACCGGTTTTTCTTGTTTTTTTGACTGAAAACACTTTGCCTCCAGTGTGCTCCCCCCCACACAATAAAACTACATCCAGCTGCTGACTACTTAAAACAAAGAGAGAGACGTTAACATTTTTTGGCCAGACGGACCAGAGATTCTACTTAGCTCTATCTGCTTCCCTCTATGGTTGCGTCCACTTGCTCAGTTTGCGCCATTTGCTCTAAATGCATCATTTGCATCACCAACCGTTCATTCACTCCTGAACGGGCCTTTTTTATTGGGATAACATCCAAATGTTTGGCTCCACAAATACACCTGAAGAGAGACAATAATCGAAGTTTAAGGTCTTTTGTTGATCTCCAAAACCTCACCGATGCCACAAAATGCCAACTGGAGCTTTTGCGATCATAATAATGCAAACCACCACAAATTCATCCTGTAATCAAAGTCTGGAGAAAATCCTCCGTAGCCCCAATTAGCTGGTGATCAAACTGTGTTTGTTAAAGAGCCAAGCGAGCCAGTGAAAAAGCTTCGTTTGACTTTGGTATCATGTCTCCTTATTCCATAGAAATGGAGGGAGATACGCAAATATGTAATGAGAGTATAATGTTACAGTGACTAGACCTGTGGTTTTCAGAGTCAGACCTCGGCACCAGATGTCCTGCATGTTTTGGGTTTTTTCTCACTTCCCCACACCTGACTAACAAAACGAGGGATTAACAGGATGACATCCGTAAGAATTGGAGCTGGATGGATTCAGCCCAGCAGTCCTTTTCTACTCCGGGTAGTTTTCTTGTTGTTGACTCCTAGAAACACGAGGTAGGAGCTACAATTTGAGGTATTTGGATCGAGCCGATGTTTCAGACTTTGTGCTGCTTGAAGTCCAGGTGCCATTTTATCGGTTGGTGTTGGTGAAGTGATTGTTATCAAGTGTTTAGTCAAAGACGACGACCCGCTGATGTCTGTTGTGTTTATTGGAGCCAATCAGAGCAGATCTTCTAGCGTTTACAGTAACAACAGCTGCTGTAAGGCAGACACAGCCTGAACCCCAATGAGAACCTGTGGAGCATTTTCAAAGAGGAAGATGAGAGACGGTTTTAAGGAAGCTAGCCGGGCTTTAAGTTCTCCTCAGTAGAGCCACTCGATGACCTCATTCATGACTCGCCGGTTCCCACCCTGATGCTCAGTTCACCAGAACACAAGTCCAGGTTCACAACTGAACGTGTTTTTAAACTGATTAATGAATCGAACACCAGTCTTATTGGTCTTATGTAAAATGAAAACTTTCTGAGAAACTGATTTTTTTTAAACTAGCAGTTGGAAAACAGAGAGAAACGTTTTCACTGCGTCTCTCTGATGGATCCATATGAGTTTCACTGTTTTAATCAAACTACTTTCAATGACCCTGAACGATTTGGATCTTTTAGAGACTTGGCCGTGTTTGGATGCGCTCGTGACGGCACAGCTCAGTCATGGATTAGGAAGCACCAGAGCAGTGGTGCTGTGCGATAATCCAGGTTAACACGTCCTCAGCAGAGACTCTTAGAATCGCCTGAGCTTCTTTTGCTTCCTCATAGGGACCACTGGTCCGTCTCTGTTTCCCATCTGCCACCTCGCCTTCATGTCTTCCTCTCACCCTCTTAGGACCTTCCGAGGCAACCAGACGAGGAATAAAAGCCCTCATTTGGAGAACAACGAGCAGCACACTCACATTAGGCCGATCAGAACTCTTCCACCCGAGACCCCTGGAGACTCTGAGGAAAATGTCACTGTGTCAGACAGAACTCTTTTCCCTGTTTGTTTTCACTTGTTTATTTTCTTCCATAGACAATGCATGGATCAGAGATATAGAGAGTATCTTAAAATGGTGACAGATCCCTCTGAATCCCAGTAGAGATGTATTATTTGGATACTTTCCCCAAAGTTCTGCCTCGTTCTATTGTACTGTCACTGTAATAAATCTGGGATTTAAAATGTGGAAAATCTGCAAGTGAGGATAGTGTGCTTCTAGAGCTAGTCGAATTGTTTAACAAACCCCACCCTGTTTCTCCTCACCCCACGCTCCCCTCCCACCTGTTACATACACACATAAATGTCACTCATGCACACACTGACACACACTCCATCTACGATACCCACACACACTCACACACATTGCCCTTCAATGTTTGTTTGTCAAGCAGTTTGTCTTTTTTACCTGCCAACTCCCGCTCTTCTCCGTCTCCCCCCACCTCCAGCTGCCCTTTCCTCCTCCCTACCTCTCGAACCCCCTGCATGTCCTAGTGGTACTGGTAGTTGGGTGCATGGAAAAAGCAGCAAGCAAATTGTTTTTCCACTCAGTAAAAAAAAGAAACATTAATGATAAATGAGTAAAAAAATGTGTCATTATTTTAAACATCCAGCAATAAATCCCCTTTCTCTTCATGTCATCATTCTTGGAATATGCTTGGAAATTTTTTGCAAGTTTTATTAAAAACATACTACTTGTAAAAGAAGAGAATCCAAAACCACCCCTTCATATGGAAAAATAAAACTTTATTCCTACAATTTTGGGAAAATCCTGTCATCTTTGCAAAAGTCCAAAAATTAAAGGAAATTCTTTTGATTCTGCACAAAACCTCGGAATGAGGCTGCAGTTTCACGTTTCAACACTAGAGGGCAGCGCTACTTTAAGTTAAACCTGAATAACAACGAACTGTGATGATTTATTCTGTTATTTACTAAAATACAATAATGTGGTTTCTGTGCATATTTTTTTAGAAATGAACTTTTAAAAAGCATTGAAAAGACAGAAAAAGCATGAAATGAAAAATAATTCTGGAGTAATTATATATGCATTTAAACCCAAATGTATTCATGTCCGTTTAAAAGTATTTTTTATTTTCAGCCAATAAGTTTTTCTGATCATTGAGGCAGAAAATTAGCAAAATATATTGAGATAATTAGCATGGGCTATCTTTAAAAAAAAAAAATAAATCCATATTTTAAAAAAGTGGATTAGAAAGTTAGTAGTTAGTTTTATTATTTTTACTATTTTTATTAGCAGTTTTCTTTTTGTGTTTTTATTGATATAATGTAAATAAAATATCTTTAATGAGAAGCTACAGGTGATGGGTTGGAAGGTCTCCTTGCCATCACCCTAACCGTTCGCTTCTTTCACAGTTTCTGCAACAAACTCAACCCCAGCAAACCACACAAAAATGTCCGTCTCCCTTCAGAAGGTCCAGTAAACAGGTACGTAAATTTAAAGGATTACTTTTATACCTGCATCGACAGCTTTATGAATAATTTAGGAAGCGACAGTGTGGAGGCGGTGGGAGGGGGCGTCTCACCCCTCAGGGTGTTTTGTAGTATCTGGTTCTAAGATGTTAGCAGCATGTTCTTTAAGTCATGAAGTTGGGTCTTTGTGGATCCGACCTGTTTGTGCAGCACTTTCCACACCTGCTGGGTTGAACCGAGACGTTGGACCCAAGTCCAGACCTCAGATCCATTGCTGTGCTCCTCAGACCCTCCTGAAGGATTCGTTGTTTGACAGCATAAGTGAAGAACTAATAAAAAAGCTTCAATCAGAGAGTTTGAGTGGGGATTCAGAAACAAACTCAAGTTGTCAAAATAAAGCTGCCTGAGCAGAAGGGACAGAAACATGTTTAATGTCACGGGTGGGGAATCCACAGGTGAAGGTAAACCATTCCATTGGTTCCATTGCAGCACCTTTAACCCCCCCGATTGAATCCAGACAAAGCCTGGCTCTTTGCCTTCATGAAAGCAGGCAAACAGCTCGCTGCTCCTCACTGCTGAGCTGCTCTTCTTCTGGATTTTTCCATCGGCTCGGTGGCTTTGCTGCTTAAGTGTTGCAGCAGAAATGTCAGGATTTTTGGGCAGCTGACAAACATTCAATGCGCCTGTATTTCCAGATTCCTGTTTAACCTGCTGACTGCATGGCTTTGCTGGAATTTCAGCTCTATGGTGACGTCACTGCAGGAAAACCTCCTTTCTCAGCTCAACAGGAGTCCAAGTTTCTGTAGGAGGAATGAAGACAATGAGGAGGTGCTACACAGGTTGGTGATGAACACCTCCCAGAGTCTGACTGTGAGCTCAGACTTCTTTCACTGTAGTTGAGCTGATGTTTTAGTTATGTTGTTCTTTGGGCTGTTAAGGAAAAACTTCATAACGGAGAAATGAAACAAAAGGGATGCAGGTTGCTGGGAGACAAAGCGTTTTTAGACGTGATGTTTGCAGGTAGATTATAGAAAACATGACAGCTGTGTCTGTCCTGCTTCCTGCTACTTGGTGCTTTTACCTTGTAGCTCATTATTGGTGAAGGTAAAACGCAGCTTTTCTTGTTCTGCGGTTTCTGGCTGCCAGGGGGTGCATCCATCCCCGCTCTCATAAATTTCCATTCATCCTCAGCAGCCGGTGTTCAGCTCCACCTGCAACACTCTCTGCAGCACACCTTTGCCTGAGGACACACGGAGGATAAACTCTCCTGTCTGAAGCCCCTGCAGCTGCAGCTCCAGTGATCGGATGAGTTGTCGGTCAATAAGGACCCATCTGAAGCAGGTGAGGAAACTGATCACTCCTTTTCCTTCACAGCTGGAAACGTTGCTGATCTCAGCTCTTCTGATGAACAGATTATTTCTGTCAGTAGTTAGAAATAACATATTTTAAGCTTCTCTCACACAAAGGTTTTAGATTTTCATTTGATGAGTGAAATCTTTGCTTTGTTTCAATATTTTAATGAATCTGAAGGCCTGACCTTCCTGTTAGTAACCAAGAACATTACGAGCAGAAAGACGACTGACATCAAAATCCACTGAGTGGCGTTTATTTGTAATGTTTCCCCTTTTCTCTCAGTTTTTCCAGCTGAAGTGGCTCCAAAATATCATTGAATTATAAATATTGGATCTTTATTGTATTTGACAGAGCAGGTTTTGGATGCCTTCATGTTTTCATTCAGTTCAAAAACACTTTATTGATCCCAGAAGGACATTTAACTTTCAGCATTTAGGAAAGATTTAAAAAAAGAATAAAGTAAAAACACCCAGGATTAATTTACACTTTAATACGATTTTATATATGTA